>PGWS01027386.1:0-38415 GCA_002896235.1 Cicer reticulatum | reverse complement strand
TAAAAAAAACACA
Organism: Cicer reticulatum; assembly: GCA_002896235.1. Classification (NCBI taxonomy): domain Eukaryota; kingdom Viridiplantae; phylum Streptophyta; class Magnoliopsida; order Fabales; family Fabaceae; genus Cicer; species Cicer reticulatum. The sequence goes on along the minus strand of PGWS01027386.1, from coordinate 38,402 downwards.
AATAAATATTATGTTAAAGGTTAATTAGATGTGACATCTTTTTAATCTTTGAGTTGTTAGGATACAAGTGGTACAACTTGATAATTCTAAAACTCTATTTATTTAACTTATTTATTTTATTTTATTTATTTATTCATTTATTTATTTTAATGAACTAATCTAAAATTGACCTATTTATTAGATGTAACTCTTTTTTATCTCTGAGTTGTTAAAACACAAGTTGTACTACTTGGTGGTTTTGAAACTCAATTTAAAAATTGTGAACAATAAATTTTTTTTAAAGGATTAAATTAGATGTGACATCTTCTTTATCCCGTGAGTTTTGGACACAAGTTGTACAACTTGATCGTCTTAAAACTCGTATTTTAAATATTTATTGAAATCAAACTCTTTTATTTTTCTATTTTTTGTCCAAACTTTATTTTATAACAAAACCCACTTTTGTTAAACAAAATCAACACATCAACATTTTCTAACTAAGAACTACGTAGCTTTGATTTCTCCAGCGCACCTGGAGATACGTAAGAGCAAGATCACATTCTTGTCAAGCACATAAATAAAAATTTCTTTTTTTTGTCCCTTATTTGTTAAGTACATATTTATTTCAAAATTATATTTTAAATAGTAATAATTGTTATTCATATTCAATAATAAAGAAAAATAAATATACTTAAGTTTAAATTAATCTTGCACAATTTAATTATAGGTAACCGTTTTTAACGGATGTCGTAGGGTGCTAATACCTTCCCTACGCATAATCGACTCCCGAACTCAAAATTTGGTTTCAAAGACCATTTTCTTTTATTTGTAATTTTTTAAGGGTTTCCCAATATTTTCCCTATTTAAAAATAAATTTTGGTGGCGACTCCATTGAATTCGAGAAATACTCGAAATTTTAGGCCGCGACAACCACAAATATTTATGATTATCTGGTGAAGAGAAAGAGAAATCATATCAATCTTTTCGAAGAAAAAATTTCGAAAGCAACTTTGTGCTTCAATTTATTATATTTTACTTTATATTTATAATAGTAGTTAATATGCTAAAATTGATATTCTATTCTTTTGTTTAAGTCATTTGTTAATATGAGTGAACTGGACAGATATGATAATTCCTTGTAGGACAGAGAAAATATTATTTATTATTATTATTATTATTATTATTATTTATTATTATTATTATTATTATTATTTATTTATTATTATTATTATTATTATTATTCAACTTTAAATTTTTTTTTACCCTTTTCTTTTGTTTGCTTTTTTTTTTTCCTTCATATTTTTTCATCAAAGGCCATTAGGAACTCAATTGGGGTGTCCATTTTGATCCTGTAGAGGCCATTTTTTCATCAAAGGCCATTTTTCACATTCTATTATTTTTATTATTATTATTACTATTATTATTATTATTATTATTATTATTATTATTATTATTATTATTATTATTATGTTTATGTTTAAATATGTTTTTGATTCCAGTAAATATAACAGTTTTTAATTTTAGTCACTGTAGTTTTTTTTATTTGGATTTCATCCGTGTAACATCTGAAAAATAAATTTATTTTTGGTCCTTAATGTGAAGTAGACATTACAAAAACATTATTTGAGAAAGGGAAACATGGACAAAATGGTTAAATATGTTTTTGGTCCCAATAAATACAATTTTTAGTTTTAGTCCATTTCATCCTGCAATGTCGAAAAACTTTATTTTGGTCCTTAACATCAAATAGACGTTACAAAAACGTGAGCCGACAAATAGAAGAAAACGTGGACCAATCATAGCACTCTAATGGAAATATTAATTCAAATATTAGAATTATTTGTATACTTATTTTTATTTGTTATTTAAATATTATTTTAGTTAAATAAATAAGAATAATTATTTAAATTTGTTTGAAATATTTATTTTATTAGAAATAAGTATACAAATTTAAATAATTATTCTAAACAATTTAACCTAAATAATATTTAAGTAACAAATAAAAATAATTTGTATACTTATTTTTAATAAAATAACTATACAGACTCCAATAAATTACAAATTTAACCAAAATAATATTTACATAAAAAAATAATTTTATATACTTATTTCTAATAAAATAAGTATACAAACTCCAATGAGAATATAAATTTAATTAATGATTCTAAACAAATTTAAACTGAAACAATATTTAAATAACAAATAAAAAAGTATATAAATTATTCTAATATTTAAATTAATGCAAAGTAAATTAATATTTTAAAAGTGGTTTACATTAATAATTAAAAATACAAGTGAAAAAAGAATTAAAATTATATTAAATATTAAAAATAATATTCTAAAATCATATCTTATATAAGGCTTGTTTGGTATATAATTTTCCATATAAGCAAGATCGTCTTTTGCTTTCTAGCTAAATGGCTTTTCTCACATTTGCATCTCCCCAATTTACTTTAAAAAAAAGCTTTTTTGGAAAAAAGATATTTATCTCGAGTAATATGGAACTCTAATTTCCCTCGTCCAACTCGATGCAAGGCATCATATAAAGTTGAAACAATTCCTCGTCGATCTTCAAAATTCCAACCTTCAATTTGGACCAATGATTATATTCAATCTCTAAGTAGTGAATATAAGGTAAGATTATTTAATACTTAATTATATTGTTTCATATTTATACATTTATAAAAGCTCCATACAATATTTACAAGTCTTTATAAATTATTGAAATTTTGTAAGAACTTTAGTTAATTAATTAAAGTTGAGATTTTATGGTAGTTAAATTAATGCAGGAAGAAATGTATAGAGAGCAATGCAAAGTGCTAAGTGAAGAAGTAAGGATGATGCTTTGCAAAGTGAAAAATGAGATTGATCAACTTGAGTTTATTGATGTATTGCAAAAGGCTTGGAGTTGCTTACCATTTTAACAATGAAATAAGGAACATTTTGGACAACATTTACAACACACAAACATCCAAGTTGAAGAATAATTTATATGCCACATCTTTCGTTATAATATATCTACAGGTTATTCACTCAAATTTAGACTTTTAGACATCAATACCACATTTGATTCCTTTAAAAATGAAACTATATTTTGAACGATGTGGACCACATAACTAACAACAAGAACAATTTTAAAATAAAATTGAACTTACGGAGTTAAATTTGAGATAGACCAAATATATATTTAAGACATGTTAATTTGTATATTAATTTATTATTTATGTGAATAATTTTTTGCAGATGTTTTTATTAGCTTTCAAGATGAAATGTGTAACTTCAAGAAAGAGCAACCTATTGATGTTGAAGGAATGTTATCAATGTATGAAGCCTCATTTCATTCCTTTGAAAATGAAACTATATTAGATGAATTAAGAGATGTGACATGAAAGTTTCTCAAAGAATATTTGAAAATTGGAGGTAACCACATATCACTTCTAATAAGTCATGCTTTGGAGCTTCCACTACATTGGAGAATTCCTCGTTGGGAGGCTTGGTGGTTCATTAATATATGCGAAAGACAACAAAATATGAATCATGTTTTACTTCAATTTGCTAAATTGGATTTCAACATTGTTCAAAGCATGTACCAAGAAGAGCTAAAGTATACATCAAGGTCATAATGTTAATTGAGTGGTTCCTTGATAAATACAGTATCGGATCTAAATCAAGGAAGAAAATTAAGAACAATTTTTGAGTATACTTTTATAATTTTAAATTTTGTTTGATACAAAATAGAACATATAATATATTAAAATTTAACATTAGAGGATAACAATGAACAATTATGTTTGAATAAATGAAATAGAACAAAAGTAGATTAAATTAAACTAAGATTCAATAATTTTTGAGTCCTATAAATATACCATATTTAATTTTGTCCCTCTAAATTTTTTCTTTAAAGGATGGTTCTTCAAATGTTTCTATTAATAATTTTGATCCATATTTTTAAGTGAAATCATGTGTATTATTTGAATTTTTAAATTATTTTTCGTAGACATGTTTAAAACATATTAAGAAATTCCCCTACAAAAATTTATAATATTTTTAACAAAAATGAATTAAACATGAATTTAAGAGATAAAACCTAAAAAAAAAAAATCATATTTTAATTTATCTTTTGTTAAAAAAATATAAATTTGTGCGTAAGAGATTTTTATAATATTCTAAACATATTAATATAATATCATTAAAAAATTTAGAAAATAAACCTAAATTGATTTAAAGGACCGAAACAAATTTGTGATTCTAATATGAATCGATTTTCAGCTTCCTTAAAATAAAGTTTAATGCCCTCTTCGTTTGATAGTTTTTAAAATCGGCCAATTTTGTTTGGTTATGTAAATAAATGGTACTTAATTAGAAGACTTTGAAGATATAGTTACTTACAAGAAATCTGCTTTGGGTAGTTAGTTTTCAGTGAATTAGTTGTAACTACTTTCTTTGTTGATCCTAAATTGTAACCAACTAGTATATAAATCCAGCTAGCAATGCTGAGTAAATAAAAATAAGGCAAAGTTGCAGTTTTGCATAGTGCAGAAAACTGACAGCAAACGTGTAGAAACATTGTAATAATTTCATCTCATATTAGTGATAATTTGAAGTCGGATCTAGTCCCTCAAACGTAGGAGTTTAACTATGAACTGGATTAACAATTGTGTGTGTTCATTTTTAGCATTGCAAGTTTAAATTTTGTTTCTGTTAAATTGCTGTAAAGCTGAAACCAAGAACATTCTTGGGTGAAAACTCACTAGTTTTTGTTTTACTGAAACCCATAACATTCTTGGGTGGAAAACTGATCAAGCTTCATTTTACTGAAACCAAGAACATTCTAGGGTGAGTGACTGATCAATCTTTGTTTCGTTTACTTTGATCTCAATTGAAATTAAACAACAACTGGTATCAAGATCACTGGCTATTCGATTCAAAGAAAAGATGACATCAACAAAGTATGTACTTGAAAAATTCGATGGGAAGAATGATTTTGGGTTATGGCGTCTCAAGATGAAAGTTTTGCCGGTTCATCAAAGTTTGGCATAAGCACTGGGAGGAGAGGTAGACATGGCATCCACACTTTCAAAAAAGGAGAAAAGGATATCATGAACAAGGCTCAAAGTGCTTTAATCTTGAGTCTTGGAGACAAGGTTCTGAGGGAAGTGTCAAAGGAGACCTCTGCAGCAAGTATTTGGCTCAAGTTCGAATCTTTATACATGACAAAATCATTAGTGAATCGTTTATACTTAAAACAAAAGATATATACATTCAAGATGCAATATGGGAGGTCAATTGAAGATCATATGGATGAGTTTAACAAGATTGTTTTAGATCTTGAAAATATTGATGTAAAATTGGATCATGAAGATCAGGCCCTACTATTGATAAATTCATTACCAAGCTTTCTTGAAAATCTGTGTGATACACTCCTTTATGGTAGAGATTCTTTGTACAACGAATAGTCTTAAATTTTGCAGTGAGGAGTTCACTAGTTATTGCACAACGAATGATGTGAACAAACATAGGAGTGTAAGACACACACCTCAGCAAAATGGCATGGCTGAAAGGATGAATAGAACCCTTCTTGAAAATGGTACAACTTGCTACTTGATAAATTTGGGGAGAAGCTGTCCATACAACTTGCTACTTGATAAATTTGAGTCCTTCAACTGCAATTGAACTCAAAACTTCTCAAGAAGTGTGGATTGGGCTTGCTGCTAACTACAACTACCTAAAAGTATTTGTGTGTGCTGTATACTATCATGTAATTGAAGGGAAGCTAGTTCTTAGAGCCAAGAAAGGGTACTTTGTTGGATATCCATGTGGTGTAAAAGGTTATAGGGTATGGTGTCTTGAAAATAGGAAATGTATCATTAACAGAAATGTTAAAATTCTTGAGACTGTCCTATATAAGTCCTTAACCGAGATTGCTAATGAAAGTTCACATCAAATTGAAGCTGAGAGGTTTGATCTTGAGATGGAGCAAGCTACAGAAAAGGAGAAATATTAACAACATACTGAAGTAGATATAGCTGATTCAACAGAACATGAATTATATGACTATAATCTCACCAGGGACAGAGAAAGAAAGACATCAAAACCCCTTCAAAGATATGGGTTTGCATACATGATCAGTTATGCATTACATGCTGCTGAAGAAATCATACAAGAAGATAATAAGAACTACAATGAAGCTATCATGTCTCAAGACATAGACAAATGGATTTTAGCTATGATTGAGGAGCTGAACTCACTGGAGAAGAACAACACTTGGGAACTCATACCTAAGCCTGCGAATTCCAAAATTGTAGGCAATAAGTGGATTTTCAAGAGGAAAGAGGGAATTCCATTAGTAGAACCACCCAGGTTCAAAGCTAGGCTAGTAGCAAAGGAATTCACTCAAAAGGAAGGGGTGGACTACAATGAAATATTTTCTCTAGTAGTCAAATGTGCATCTATAAGAATAATCCTAGCCATGGTAGCACATTTTGATATGGAATTGGAATAGATGGATGTTAAAATAACCTTTCTCCACGGTGATCTGAATGACACAATCTTAATGCAAGAACCATATGGCTTTAGGAATCAAGGTAATGAGGATTGAGTCTGCCTGCTAAAGAGATCTCTCTATGGGATAAAGCAATCACCAAGACAATGGTACTTAAGGTTTGATTTATTCATGCTTAGTCAAAGCTATGCTAGAAGTAATTTTGATAGTTGTGTGTATTACAAAAAAGTATCATCAACAACATACATTTACTTGTTGTTAGATGTGGATGATATGCTAATAACATCTAAAAGTATGAAATAAATAGAAAAATTGAAGAGCCAGCTGAAGAAAGAATTTGATATGAAGGACTTAGGGTCAACCAAGAGAATTCTAGGGATGGAAATCATCAGAATCAGAGAGCAAGAAAAACTGATAATTTCCCAAGAGAACTACATCGGGAAAGTCCTAAAAAGGTTCAATATGAGTGAATCAAAGGTTGCCAGCTCTCCACTTGCAGCTCACTTCAAACTTTCTTTAGCCATGTCACCAAACACAAACCAGAAAATGGAAGACATGAAGACAATACGATGTGCTAGTGCCACAGAGAGCATCATGTATGCTATGGTCTGCTTAAGGCTAGAGATTTCTTATGTTGTAAGTGTCGCAAGCAGATTTATGGAAAATCCGGGGATACGCCATTGGCAAGCTGTCAAATGGATTCTAAAATACCAAAAAAGAAATCAAAACATGTGTTTGGAATACAATAAAAGTTCATAACCATCATAACCAGTCCAAGGATTTGTAGACTTTGATTTTGTTGGGGATTTAGATAAAAGAAGATCTCTTACAAGATATGTGTTCACAATGTTCAACAACACTGTCAGTTGGAAAGCTAATCTTAAACACATAGTGACATTATCAACAACAAAAGAAAAATATGTTGCTCTTGCTGAAGTTGTGAAATAAGGAATTTGGCTGAAAGGATTGATCACTGAACTTGGAGTAAACAATAGTCTGTTTGGATAAATTGTGACAACCAAAGTTCCATTCATTTAAGTAAAAATCAAATGTATCATGAAAGAACCAAACATATAGACATCAGACTTCATTTCATTGGGGAGTCATTGAAAGGAGTGAGATAAAAGTGGCAATGGTGCACACAAGTGACAATCTAGCAGACATGTTTTCAAAACATGTCACACTTAACAAATTCAGACATTGTTTGAGTTTGCTTAAGATCAATTCCAACAACTGAGACAGAAGACTATGAGGATCTGACTTGAAGAATCATAGGCTAAAGCTTCTCATTTGGTACCAAGGTAGAGATTTGTAAATAAGTGGTACTCAATTAGAAGACTTTGGAGATATAGTTACTTACAAGCAATCTGTTTTGAGCAGTTAGTTTTCAGTTAATTAGTTGTAACTACTTTTGTTTGTTGCTCCTAAACTGTAACCAACTAGTATATAGGCCTAGTTAGCAATGCTGAGTAAATAAGAATAAGGCAAAGTTGCAGTTTTGCACAGAGTGCAGAAAATTGACAACAAACGCGTAGAAACATTGTAATCATTTCATCTCATATTAGTGAAAATTCGAAGTCGGATCAAGTCCCTCAAATGTAGGAGTTAACTCTGAACTGGGTTAAAAATTGTGTGTTCATTTTAGCATGGAAAGTTTAAATTATGTTTATGTTAAATTATTGTAAAGCTGAAACCAAGAACGTTCTTGGGTGAAAACTTATATGTATTCGTTTTACTGAAACCCAAAATATTTTTGGGTAGAAAATTGATCAATCTTCGTTTTACTGAAATCAAAAATATTCTTCGATGAGTGACTAACCAATCTCCGTTTTGTTTACTTTGATCTCACTATTAACCTTTTTAACATGTTCTATTAGTTGTTTTAATTCTTTGTTTTTTGTATTTTAGACATGTATGGAAAAATCTAGTATTAATATCTCCTTCCTTAATCCAATGTTGTCTATTTACTAATGCTTGATTTTTTTTTTGTCTTTTTAAAGATGGTGGAAGAGAACTGAACTTGGAGAAAAGTTGAGTTTTGGTAGGGATAGATTGGTTGAGAACTTTGTTTGGACTATGGGAACAAATTTCAAGCCATAGTTTGAATATTTCCGAAAAAGTGATAACAAAGGTTAATGCGTTTGTTACAACAATTGATGATGTTTATGATGTGTATAGTACCTTGGAAGAATTAGAGCTATTCACTCACACAGTTGAGAGGCAATTACTATTCAATATCAATTAATTTCTCCCATTTCATTGAACTTTTTCCCGTTAGTATAATTATCAATATTTTTTCTTACGATTCTAGATGGGATCTAAGTGCCATGAGTTCTCTCCCATACTACATGAAAATATGTTTTCATGCACTGTATAACTTTGTCAATGAAATTGATTTTGAAATCTTGAAAAAGACTGGATACTATATCACTCCATACCTGAAGAAAAGGGTTAGTAAATATTTGTCTCGTTACTTTTCATGGTTTTAAATTGCGGTCCGCAACTGCAATTGCGACTATAATAATATAGATTTTGAAGTCTATGCAACGAAATCACAACTATAATTTAAGTTGCATTAACCACAGTTTTTTGCATTTTCCCACGATATAAAGGTTTTCAGCGTAACCAAAATTGTGTGACCGTGACCTCAATTTAAAACTATATTATTTATCGCTCATTTGATATATGATGTATTTTTTTCTTAATAGTGGGCAGATTTATGTAAATCATATTTGATTTAAGCACAATGGTATCATAATGAATATACTCCAACTCTTGGAGAATACTTAGAGAATGCATGGATATCCATAAGTCCACCTGTTATACTTACCGATGCTTACTTTGTAATTCCTCATTCATTCAAATGGAAGAATTGGTTAGTTTAGATGAAGACTCCAACATAATTCATTTTTCAGCAATGATTTTACGCTTTTCCAATGATCTAGGATCACAAAAAGTAAGTTGTCAACTTAACTTTTATTCTTTACAAAAACCTTTATTAATCATGATTTTTTCTAAGTACAAATAACTACAATAAAAAAAGCAAAGTACATGGAGTAAAGCAAAAATTGAACCTTTAATTTTCACTACTTATTTTGACTTTTGTTTTTTAAGCGTGAAATTGAGACAGGAGATATTCCAAAGTCAATTCAATGCTACATGAATGAAATTGGAGTCTCTGAAGTAGAGGCTTATGATTATATAAAGTCTAGGATATGTACAATGTGGAAGAAGATTGATAAAGAAGCTCATTGTTCATCTTTCTCCCAGAGTTTCATAGATACTGCTATCAACCTTTCAAGAATGGCATTGTTTATGTATGAGCATGGAGATGGTCACAACATTCAAGATCTCGAGGTTCAGAATCGCATGACGTCATTAGCTTTGCAACCCATTCCTTTTATATGTAAACAAAATTCAGAGTTAAATAATGACATGTAATGTGTTTCTGAATTAATGAATGAATAAATATATGCCTAAAGAAAATAAGGAGGTTAATTTTATAAAGCAGTAAAAATAGGGGACTAAAAGTGCAATTAAGCCTAAAATATATCTTGAGGCTTTTTATGTTTTATAAAAATAACATCCTTTATGTTTATCTCAGTTTCTTTTTAGATGATGTAAGTTTCTATTTTTTTTTTCCGATTTAGCTCTTTAAGTTACTTTATGTTTGTATTGTTAGTCATTTGTCTTACTTTCAACAACAATGAGTGTAATTACAATCATTTAATCATTAGAAACACTATCAAATGTTTCAATATTATATCTCTCATCCTAATCCTTTAGAAAATAATAATCAAACCTTATACAAAGTCTACATATACAAAGTCTACATCATTTCTTGATTTTTTACATTTACACACATGTATAGCCTCTAAATCTTGGTACTAAATGTCTACCCACATAATTCATGTCATTAACTTCATTCACTTGTAAAGTAGCTTGAACAATATTTACTGTATTGTTTGGATTATATTTTAATTAATAGTAATTCTAGAAAATAGTCAAATCAAAGAAAAAAATAAAAATCCACGTAGAGATATACTCCATAGTAGACTGAGTCAATGATGTATGTTTTCTTCGATTTCCAAAATACAATACCACCAATTATACTAAAAATATAATCATTAGTTGCTTTGGAGTCATCTGATAAAGTGTTCCAATCATTATCACTATATCCTTCAAGGACAACCATAAATCTTTGATAATATAATATGAGACTCATGATCCTTTCAAGGTATCTCATGACTTTTCGAAAGCGTGCCAATAATCCATACTAGGTCTACTAGTAAACCTGCACAATAGTGCCACGATATAGGCAATGTCGGATCTATTATAGACAGTGTCATACCTGAGGTTGTCAATGATGCTTTCACATATTCAGTTTGTCTAACACTTTCACCAGTGTTTTTGAAATGTTTCACACTTGGATCATTTGGTGTGCAAACTTGTTTCTTTAGGATCTTTTCAACATAGACAGACTGATCCAAAGAAATTCCCTTTTCTGACCTAGTAATCTTGATTCTTAGGATTACACTCGCTTATTTGAGGTCTTTGATATCAAATTTGTTATACAACAATAATTTCACAATATTTACAACATAAGAGGGCTAGCCGAGGAGAGAATTTTAATTCAGGAGGGCCTAGTCGAGTGAATTATCATAACAAGGGAAAACAAGTTGCAAAACCTTATAATCGACCACATAATAACAATGAGGGGCAGAGTAGCCCCGGGAACCCAAATTTCAGAAGACAATTGGGACAAGGGATTCAATATTTTTGATGTGGGGAAGAGGGACATTATGCTAATGTTTGTACCTCTAAGGGACTTACTTGCCACAATTGCCAGAAGCCAGGGCACTTTGCAAGGGATTGCACGACTCCTAAGGTGGAACCAGTGGTTAATGTAACTAGGGCTACTCGTCCTATTGCTAGAGGACGCGTTTATTGCATGAGTGCCGAAGCTGAAAATCCATCTAGCAATCTGATTCAACGTGACTGTGAGATTGCAGGTAACACTCTAACTGCACTTTTTGATTCGGGGGCAACCCATTCCTTCATTGCTATGGATTGGGTGAATCGTTTGAAGTTATCTGTGTCTGCTTTGCCTTTTGATTTGGTTGTTTCCACACCTGCTAAGACTTTGATAATAAATTCTGCATGTTTACATTGTCAAATAACTATTCAGAATAGGGATTTCTTGGTTAATTTGATTTGTTTACCTCTACAATCACTCGAGGTCATTCTCGGTATGGATTGGATGTCGTATCATTATGTGATATTGGATTGTGCTCGCAAGCTGGTTCTTTTCCCCGAACCAGGAGTTGTTAAGTATCTAGCTGCTAACAAACTCGGAGTGTCGCTAAGAGAAGGAACTCATGAGTTTTTGTCTTTGGCTAATGTGGAGGCAAAGATAAATGTGAACATAGAGGATGTGATACTTGTCAATGAGAACCGGGACGTATTTCCAGCAGAAATTCCAGGATTGCCACCAATAAGAGAAGTGGAATTTTTCATTGATTTGCACCCAGGAACCAGACCTATTTCAATTGCACTGTATCGAATTTCGCCATTGGAATTAAATGAACTCAAAGGCCAAATTGAAGATTTGTTGGAGAAGAAATTTATTAGGCCAAGTGTATCACCATGGGGAGCTCCGGTGTTGCTAGTTAAGAAGAAGGACGGAAGCTCACGCTTATGTGTGGACTATGGACATCTTAATAAGGCAACTATTAAGAATCGTTATCCTTTGCCACGCATCATCGATGATTTGATGGATCAGTTGAGAGGAGCCGCAATATTTTCGAAGATTGACTTGAAGTCGAGTTACCATCAGATTCGAGTAAGGGAAGAAGATATTCAGAAAATTGCTTTCAAAACTCATTATGGACATTATGAATATCTTGTTATGCCGTTTGGAGTTACCAATGCACCGACAATTTTATGGACTACATGAACATAATCTTTTGTCCATTCCTAGATAAATTTGTGGTGGTGTTCATTGATGATATATTAATTTATTCAAGGACTAAGGAAGAACATGGAGAACATTTGCGCCAAGTTCTTGAAATTTTACGCGAGAAGCAATTGTATGCCAACCTATCAAAGTGTGAGTTTTGGCTAGAAGAAGTGAATTTCTTAGGACATGTGATAACCAAAGAAGGAATCGATGTAGATCCGGCTAAGATTGAGGCGATTCTTGCTTGGAGACAGCCTCAGACTGTCACTGACATACGAAGTTTCGTAGGACTAGCAGGGTACTACAAGAGGTTTATTGAAGGTTTTGCTAAGATTGTAGCTCCATTGACACAACTTACCAGAAAAGATCAACCGTTCGCATGGACGGAGAAGTGTGAGGAAAACTTTCAGTTACTAAAGAGAAAATTGACGACCTCACCAGTATTGGTATTACTGTAATCAGAAGAACTATATGAAGTTTACTGTGATGCATCTCACCAAGGTTTGGGATGTGTTCTAATGCAACACAAGAAAGCTGTAGCTTACGCCTGAAGGCAACTTAAGATTCATGAAAAGAACTATCCTACTCATGACTTGGAACTTGCTGCTGTAGTTTTTACATTGAAGATCTGGAGGCACTATTTATATGGATGCACGTTCACAGTGTTTAGTGACCATAAAAGTTTGAAATATTTGTTTGATCAGAAGGAATTGAACATGCGTCAGAGACGATAGATGGAGACTCTCAAGGATTTTGATTTCAAACTGTAGTACCACCCTAGGAAGGCCAATGTAGTGGCTAATGCGTTGAGTAGAAGAAGTGTATCGGTGTCTTCAATAGTGATGGCTAGACAACAAGAGTTGTGGGAAGCTTTTAGAGACCTACACTTGAACGTAGAGTTTGCACCAGGAATTTTGAAATTCGGAATGATTAAGATTTCAAGTGGACTACTTGAAGACATTGTGAATTCTCAAGATGACGTCTTAATTCAAGAGAAGAGGAACCTAATAGTGCAAGGGAAGACAACTGAGTTTAAGATTGGACCGGATAATATTTTGAGATGTAATGGAAGGATTTGTGTACCAGAAATTGCAGATATGAGGAAAACAATTTTAGAAGAGGCTCATAAGAGTAAATTGAGTATTCATCCTGGAGCAACAAAGATGTATCAGGATTTGAGGCAGAATTATTGGTGGCCAGGAATGAAGAGACATGTAGCGGAGTATGTATCAACTTGTTTAACTTGTCAGAAAGCGAAAATGGAACATCAACGGCCTGCTGGAATGTTGCAACCTTTAGATATACCTGAATGGAAGTGGGATAGCGTTTCCATGGATTTTATAAATGGATTGCCGAAAACAAGGAGAAAGAATGATTCTATATGGGTGATAGTGGATCGATTGACTAAATCTGCACACTTTTTACCGGTAAAGACCACTTATAAGGTATAGACAAGCTAATTGAGATCTACATTGCTGAGATTGTGAGATTACATGGAGTACCATCAAGTATCGTATCAGACCATGACCCAAAGTTCACATCGCACTTTTGGGGAGCATTGCATGAAGCGTTGGGAACGAAACTAAGATTGAGTTCAGCTTACCATCCACAAACAGACGGACAGACTGAGAGGACAAATCAGTCCTTGGAAGATCTTTTGAGAGCATGTGTATTGGATGATAGAGGGAGTTGGGATGATGTACTTTCGTTGGTTGAGTTTACCTACAACAATAGTTTTCCATGCAAGTATTGAAATGGCACCATATGAGGCTTTATATGGGCGCAAGTGTCAAACGTCTTTGTGTTGGTATAAGGACAGTGAGAGTATGATTGTAGGACCGAAGATGGTACAATAGACTACTGATAAGGTAAAGAAGATAAAGGAGAAAATGAGGACTTCACAAGATCATCAGAAGAGTTATGCGGACAAGCGTCGCAGACTTCTAGAATTCGAACAGGGTGATCATGTATTTCTAAGGGTCACGCCTACGACTGGAGTTGGTAGAGCCTTGAAATCGAAGAAATTGACTCTGAAATTCATTAGACCATACCAAGTTTCTGCACAAATTGGACGGTTGCTTATCGGATTGAGTTGCCTCTGATACTGTCCAATATCATGACGTGTTTTCATGTGTCGCAATTAAGGAATATATCTTGCAGATCCGTCTCATGTGATCGAACCAGACACAATTCAACTGAAGGATAACTTGTCATTTGAAGTATTACCTGTAAGAATTGATGACAGTAAGATTAAGCAGTTAAGGAACAAGGATGTTTTGTTGGTCAAGGTAATTTGGAACCCAATTACTGGAGATGCGACTTGGGAATTGGAGAGCAAGATGAGGGAACAACACCCTGAGTTATTTATCGGCGCGTAGTTTCGACGACGAAACTAATTTTAGGGGGGTAGTAATGTAAGACCCATAGTTTTAAATTCTAATTTATGTATTTTGGTATTGAACTCTAAGGCTTTTTAGCCAAGTTATTAATATTTTGTGAGTTTAATGCTAAAAATATCTTTTTGGAGCTCCGATTAAATTTATTCGTCGAGGTATAATGTTATTGATTTACGATTTAATCTCTTGTCGAAAAGAAAATTTTCTGAGATGCAGTGTTATTCAGAAAAATTCATCTGTCAATGAGTTGCAAACGAGAGTAGACATTTTTATCAAATGGTTTGAGTGGTTATGGGTGAAATGGTAATTTTGATAAATATCTAGATATTTTTAGATATTTGTTAAGTTATAATTAATATATATATAAGAATATATATATGTTTGAGGGAAAAAGAAAGGAAAAGGAAATGAAGGAAAAAGAAAGAAAAGGAAAGGAAGGAAAAAAGAAAGAAAGGAAAAATTGAAAGAAAACAGAAACGGAGGAAAATTGAAATTTCTTCCTCTCCCTGTTGCCTGTGAGAAACTTCTCTTCCTCCAACCTTCAACTTTTTTCCCTCTATTTCAAAGCTTGCTAAGTAATCCAGCAAAGCCATTTGCTTGGTAGTTTTCCTCCCAGCTTCTTTCTTCTTCCCGGATTCGAAAACGGAGAAAAACGGTGTTGGTGATTTCAAAACCGTCAAACGCAAACCTCCATGTTTCTTCTAGATCTAAGCTTCATTTTGCAAAGAGATAGAAGGGAAAGTTGCTCACGTCCACGCTACGGTGCTAGTGAACTAACTTTGGAAGCGACGTCGCGAGCGGAGATTTTACCGGAATTAATTACGGTACCGTAATCGCGTGTTAGAGCTATCGTAAAGGTAAGGACTCCTTCCAAACTTTTTAGTTTGCATTTAGGGACTTATTTGTGGTTGTGTGGAAAAGAAATTTGTTAGGGTTGAAGTGTTGATTTGGGGAAAATGAATTTAATGCTTTTATGGGTAAAATTATAGAGTTGTGTTTTGGTGATATTGATGAGTGTTTTTCGTGGAAAATGAATTTAACTCATTTATGTGTGGTTTTGAGGAAATGAAATTTGATGTGTTTGAGTGGTGGGTTGTGATAATTTTGTGGTTGTCGTGTTTGACGTGTTCATAATTAATATGTATAAATTTGAGGATGTGTTTGTGTGGATTTTTGTCGAAAAATGAATTGATGTGATTTGGTGTGAATTGTGGGTTGAATTTGAGAATATGTCTGAGTATGTTCTCTGTAGAATTTGAAAATCATTAGAGTTAAACGAGTATTAAAAATGGGGAATCTTTTAATATCTCTGTTTACTTAATATTTGTAGTGAAAATCGTTAGAGTTAAATGAGTATTAAGAATGGAGAATCTCTTAATATCTGCATTTACTTAATGATTGTCGTCAAAATTGTTAGAGTTAAATGAGTATTAAGAATAGGGAATCTCTTAATATCTACATTTACTTAATGATTGTCGTCAAAATTGTTAGAGTTATATGTCGTCAAATTGTATTAAAAATGGGGAATCTTTTAATATCTACATTTACTTAATGATTGTCGTCAAATATTGTTAGAGTTCAAACGAGTATTAAAAATGGAGAATCTTTTAATATCTATGTTTACTTAATGATTGTCGTGAAAATTGTTAGAGTTAAATGAGTATTAAAAACGGGAAATCTTTTAATATCTGCATTTACTCAACGATTGTCGTGGATAGAGTCAGAGTATGCTCATGCATTTCATAGTACATGGCGACCAGATGAGCCATGATGATAGTGGTGACTGGATGGGCCACGAGATGATTCCATGTGATTTGCTGGTTCATCTTACCCTTGTGGGGATTGTCGCGTCGGGTAAGGTCTGCGATAGACTACACATGTTTAGTAAATCGTGATGACCCGTGATAGGTAGCACCTCGATAATTTAGTACTTCGGCCTGTGATAGGCGGTACAATTATGATTTACGGCCCTTCGAGGAGGGTTTTGGTTTGGAATTCCGAGTCCATGCATTTTGGCATATACGCATTGCATTAGGGTGCTTGGCACGCGAGTCGTGTTTGATTCAAGATTATGATTGAGTGTTTGAACTCAAGTTGTCATGGTGATTGCGTATAATTGCCAAGTGCAAATGTTTGGATTTGTGTGAAAGTGTGACTGATTGCAAAACCATTTCGAAAATTCAAGTCGTCATGGTGATTGTGCTATAATTGCTAGGTGTGATTGTTTGGATTTGTGTGTAAGTGTTGATTGATTTCGAAACCCTTTAAAAAATTGAATTTTCCTGTTTTCTTGTTACTGTCTGATGTGTATTTGAATACATAAAGTTGTATTCGAATACAGACATGTTGTTTTGCCACTGACTTACTGTGTATTCGAATACAGACTGTTGTATTCGAATACAGATATGTTGTTTTTCTACTGTTTATACTGTGGCAGTCGAATACAGAAAGGTTGTATTCGAATACATACATGTTGTTTTTGCTGCTGACTGGTTAAATGTTATGTGTTAATTGTTAGTTTCGGTTGGTGACCTTTTACAACTATTGTGGAAATCTGGGCTTTGCCCTCAGATGAGAACCAGGACCATCCTACCGGTTAGTACCCTGTAGATGGGAAGGTAGTTGGACACACCTAACTGGAGCTGTGTTAGGAGGATCTTGCGGGGCACGTGAAGATCATCTGGGATGTATAGTTTTTTTGTAGAATGATCAGATTAGGTTGACGTATAGGGACTAGATGTCTTTCTTTTTGGGTTGTGTTTATTTTAATTTTGGAAGACTGTACTATACCAATATTGTTCAGCTTGACATTTCAATTTGAGATGAAATATATGTTGAAGATGTGAGTGACTTGTTAGTATTAGTTGGGGTTAAAAAATTAAAAATAAAAAAAAATAACTAAATTTCAACTTAGCGCCGGCCTGTCCGACACTACATATCATAGAGTTGAACTTTTACTTTGACTTTAGCGTCGGTCCACCGACGCTACATATTTGTTGACTATAGTTTGTTGACGTTAGCATCAACCATCCGACGCAACTATTTTCCCCCAACTGACGTGTCAACGACATTTTTAGCGTCAGATGTTCAATTTTATAGATAGCGTGAGGTAAGTAGGCCTACTCGACGCTAATATAGCATCAGATGATGTTTGGTCGACGCTAGTCATTAGCTTCGACCGTTTTAGGCTAGGCCCGATTTTGACGCTAATCCGATGCTAAATCACCATTAGCGTCGACTTTTGGCCTATTAGCGTCGACTTTTAGCCGACGCTAAATCCTGTTTATCTAGTATTGGATGTTGGTACTCCAATAATTTGATTTAGAGATTAAAGATAAGAGTGGAGCTGAAAATTTGGTGGCAGATCATTTAAGCATAATAGAAATGGATGAGGACCCCATCACCATTCAAGGATGACTTCCCTAATGAGCAACTGCTACATTTGCGTGAGGTAACTCATTGGTTTGCTGATTTAGTTAATTATCTAGTTGCTGGAGTCCTTCCTGCAGATGCATCTAGAACACAAATCACAAACTTAAAAGTGATGCTAAATACTATGTGTGGGATGATACATATATGTGGAAATTTTGTATAGACCAGGTGATTAGACGATGTGTTTCCCACCATGAGACTCAATCCATTCTTCATTTTTGTCATGCCTCTCAAGTTGGGGGACATTTTGGTCCTCAACGGACATCAAGAAAAGTCTTAGACTCAGGTTTCTTTTGTCCCACTTTGTTTAAAGATACTTTTGAGACTTACAAAACTTGTGAACAGTGCCAAATAACACGAACAACAATCACTCGTAGAAGTGAGATGCCTCAACAACCTATGTTTTTGTATGAAGTATTTGATGTGTGGGGCATTGACTTTATGGACCATTTTCCTGTATCTTTTGGTTTTACTAGTTGATTATGTTTCGAAGTGGGAGGAAGCAATACTCACTAGGACTGTAACACCCTGATTTTTAACAGTGCGAGTGCATTTTTTTTTAAAAACAACTCGTCGTAACGCAAATGACAAAAGTCCTGAATTATTACGTCCTAAATACAAACAAATTGAATTAGTTTTTGAGACGATAATCCAAAATATACAAATAGAAAATACGTTGGGGCTATGAGACCTATCAGACATCGCTTATACCCCTGGGGTATTCTCGGCAGACACTTACACAAAAGCACTACTCCAAGAATGTTGTTCCCCCATGGTCACGTCAAAAAAATGGAACATGGACCCACCGAATAAAAGTCAACTGACAATATAGTTAAAGATATAGTCATCCCAAAATAAATAAGTACGACCACCAAAGACACTAAGTCCCTATACAACGAAACTAATTTGATCATTCGCTAGCAACTAAAACAACATGGGTGACCTCCACACACTCTTCAAGTGCCTTCTGACGCAGTATCCATCTTCGAAGTAACCTCCTCATCATCAAACATCCATAGAAGGATCGGTCTCCTCAGAAGTCAGTCTGCTATTTTAGCGAAAGTCGGTAAGGGATCATTCACAGGAAATGGAAGCTCTAACTCGACCTGCCTAGACGGTCCTGCAGTATCTCTTCATATTGGCATCGACCCTTATCCTTTCTGTCAGTCCCCGGGCCCAACCACTGTATCTCCTGCTCCTACGGTGGCCTCCACCTTAACTCTAATTAAGGAATCCTCTGCATCGTCCCATGCTCCACTCATCCCAAGCCCAATCCTGAAGGTATTGGATAGTTGATCCTCTCACGAGTGAGCTCCACGAGGTATACTGCTCCAGCATTCCTACTTGTCCTCACTACCCTCCCCATATAAGGAGCCCTGCTTGAGATGGGGTCGTATACCCAAGCAGTTGGCAAGTCTCAATCAGGGAAGTCTAACGACGTTTCCGTCGTCAAGGTAACAATCGGTGGAATGAACTCGAGTTTATCTGAGGGCAAAACCCAAATTTCCACAATAATTGTAAAGGGTCACCAACCGAAATTAACAAATAACACTTAACAAAATTCTTATATTTCAAATGCTCAAGAGAACCTTTCGTCTTAGCATACTCCTCAAAAGGGTTTCTATATGTCGAAAATGCATAACAAAGTTAAAAAATGAAGTTTTTAACAAAACTGCACTGTCGTATTCGTATACAGCACTGTCGTAGCCGAATACAACTGACAAAAATGCAGATTTTTAGTTCTAAAATGGCTCTGAATCCATTAACACTTCCAACATTGATAATCTAAATTATGAACAGATAATTCACACCAAATTAATCTCCACAAATTCTCACCTCAATCACACATCAAACATTCATAACATCAATTATGAACACATAATTACATCAAAACTTAATCAACACAAATTCACACCTCAAAGCAATTATGACACAATAACAAACAACAACTGAGTGTGTATATACAATCATCATAGTATAACAACATTGACTCGCGTGCCAAGCACCCTTATGCAATGCGCATGATTCCAGAATTTCCAACAAAAACCTTCCTCGAAGGGGTGTAAATCATAATTGTACCGCCTATCACAAGCCTTAGTACTAATTGCTGAGGTGCAATCTCTCACAGGCTAGCACGATTTACTAGAGTGTAGCCTATCACAAGCCTTACACATAAGTTAAATCCTCGTAAGGATAAGATAGACCAACTATCACATGGAACCATCCCGTGGCCCATCACGGTCACCACTTAACTTCGTGGCCCATCATGATCACCACTCAACACTGTGGCCTATCGCGGTCACCACTAACACTGTGGCCCATTTCGATCACCACAAGTTATGAAATGAGCATACACTGACTCTTTTCACCACAACCATTAAGTAAATGCAGCTATTAAAAGATTCCCCATTTTTAATACTCATTTAACACTAACAATTTTTCAAACTTATCACAGAGTATACTCAAAACAGATTTTCCTCAATAAAATTCATAACGCACATATTATCAGTTATGAATACATAATCACATCAAAACTTAATCACCACAACAACATTAATATATCATAGTTCTCCCCACAGCTAACTCGGTGCCAGCGGTCTCGATTCCTTTTCGAGACTCAAGGAGCTAACTCTTAAATATAAATATTTATAACAATTTGTTCGCAATAAAATTAACCCAACCACAACACAAATTCCCAAAATTAAATCTTTTTCACACACCAAACTTTTAAAACCAAATAATCTACATTATTTAGTTAAAACTAAATAAAACAAACATTGTCCAAATCACACATACACAAACTAGACTATTAAAGTGTAACACCCTGATTTTTTAACAGCATGAGTGTTTTTTTTTTTAAAAACAAATTCAAATTCATGAATATCAAAGAAATAACGCAAGAAATACTTTTTGGATAAATATTTAAGTCGTAACGTAAACGACAAAAGTCAACAAATATTTACAAGCAGCGGAATAGTTTTTGAAATAAAAATCCAAAGTATTTAAACATCAAAATACACCGGAGCTATGAGACCTATCAGACATAGCTCATACCCCTGGGGTATTCTTGACAGACACTGTACAAAAGCACTGCCCCAAGAATTTTAACTCCCCCACGTCACATCAAAAAGTGGTACATGGACCCATCAAAATAAAAGTCTAGCTGACAATATGAGGTATAGGTACATTCTTCCAAATTGAAATACATACATCCACGAAAGCAAGACATCTATCCCCTATACAACCATCTAATCTAATCATGATTCAAAAAAACTATACATCCCGGGTGATCTCCACGTGCCCCGCAAGATCCTTCTGACACAACACCGATCAGGTATGTCTAACTACGTGTCAATCTCTAGGGTACTACTCGATAGGACGATCCTGGTTCTCATCTGAGGGCAACCTCAGATTTCCACAATAATTGTAAAGGTCACCAACCGAAATTAACAAATAACACTTAGCATTTAAATTTAAATGCACAAAATAACCTTTCATTTTAGCATACTCCTTGAAAGGGTTTTCATATGTCAAACATGCATAATCAAAGTAGAAAAATGAAGTTTTAAATAAAACTCCACTGTCGTATTCGAATACAACATCCTTGTATTCGAATACAAAGCTGTTTCAGAAGTCAGTAGCAAAAACAACACATCTGTAGTCGACTACCAGACATGATGTAGTCGAATATGAGACAAGATGTCAACAGCAAAAACAGCACCACTGTATTCGAATACAACATTCTTGTAGTCGAATACAGTGTTGTTCGTGAAGTCAGTAACCAAATCAGGACATCTGTATTCGAATACAACCTTCTTGTACTCGAATACACATCAGAAAAAGTGCAGAAATCAGTTTTGAAACATTTCGAAAAGGTTTCACAATCAATCACACTTACAACAAATCCAAAACAATCACACTTAGCAATTAAGGCACAATCACAACAACAACTGAGTATACACACGCAATCATAACATTAAATCAAACATGACTCGCGTGACACACATCCTAAATGCAGTGCGTATATGTCAAAATGCATGGACTCAGAATTCAAAACCAAACCCTCCTCAAAGGAGCATAAATCATAATTGTACCGCTTATCACAAGCCTTGTACTAAATTACCGTGGTGCCACCTATCACGGGTCAACATGATTTACTAAAAACGTAAATCGTAAATGTACTCCCTATCACATGCCATTAGTACTATTTACCGAGGTGCCACCTATCATGGCTCAGCATGTTTTACAAAAATGTGTAGTCTATCGCAGACCTTCATGACGCGATAATCCCCGCAAGGATAAGATGAACCAACATATCACATGGAATCGTCTCGTGGCCCATCCGGTCGCCATGTACTATAAAAATGCATGAGCATACTCTAACTCTTTCCACAACAATAATTAAGTAAATGCAGCTATTAAAAGATTCTCCATTTTTAATACTCATTTAACACTAATGATTTTTCAAATGCCACACATAGCATACTCAAACATATTCTCAAATTCAATCGACAATTCACACCAAATCATATCAATTCATTTTTCCACAAAATCCACAAATAAAACACCTCTCAAAAATTCATAATATTAATTATGAACACATCAATCACAACAACATAAATCATCACAAACCACACTTCAAACACACCGAAAACAAATTCCACTAATTCACACATAACCAAATTAAATTCATTTTCCACAAATTCACACCTCAAATACATCAAATTTCTTTTCCACAATCTCACATATAAGGCCCTAAATGCAAACTAAAAGTTTGCAAGGAGCCTTTACCTTAGCGGATGCTTTAACAAGCGATTACGGTACCGCAATTTATTTCGGTAAAAACTTCGCTCGCGTCATCGCTCCCAAAGTTGGCTCACAAGCACCGTAGCGTGGAGGTGAGCAATTTTCCCTTCTATCACTTCTCAAAAAGAAGTTTAGATCTAGAAGAGACGTGAGGGTTTGTGTTTGACGGTTTTGAAATCACCAACACCGTTTTCGAATTCGAGAAGAAGAATGAAGCTGAGAAATCCTTGCTTTCTTACACACAAGCCTTGGGTTTATTTTCTTGAAGCAAAAGGAAGCAAATGAAAATGAAGAAGAAGGAAGAAGATGGAGTTCTTCGCGAGGCAGAGAGGGAGAAATCATTTCTTCCCTTTTCTTTTCTTCTGTTTTCTTTCAGTTTTCCTTTCTTTCTTTTTCCGTCATTTCCTTTTCTTTCTTTTTCCTTTTTTTTCTTTATATATATATATAACAAATATCTAAAAAATATCTATATATTTTATCAAAATTACCATTTCACCCATAACTTCTCAAACAACTTTTTTCAGAAAAATATCTTCTCTCGCTGCAATCAATTGGCAGATGAATTTTTTCTGGAAAACACAGCATCTCAAAATATTTTCTTTTCGAAAAAAGATTCTCCGTAAACAAATAGAATTATTCCTCGACGAATAAATTTAATCATGGCTCCAAAAATAAATTTCTGACATTAAACTCACAAAATATTAATAACTTGGCTAAAAAAGCCTCAAAGTTCAACATAAAAGCACACCAAAATACAATAATTACAAATTAAAACCAAGGGTCTTACATTTTAACCGGCTAAAATTAGTTTCGTTCTCGAAACTACACATTGATAAACAACTCAGGGTGTTGTTTCCTCATCTTGCTCTCTAATTCCCAAGTCGCATCTCCCGTAGTTGGGTTCTAAATTACCTTGACCAACGAAACATTGTTGTTCCTTAAGCGCTTAATCTTCCTGTCATCAATTCTTACATGTAATACTTCAAATGACAAGTTATCCTTTAGTTGAATTGTGTCTGGTTCGATCACATGAAACGAATCTGCAAGGTATGTCCTTAACTGCGACATATGAAACACGTAATGAATATTGGACAATATCGGAGGCAATGCAATCCGATAAGCAACAGGTCCAATTCGTGCAGAAATCTAATATATGGTCCAATGAATTTCGGAGTCAATTTGTTCGATTTCAAAGCTCTACCAACTCCAGTCGTAGGCGTGACTCTAAAAAACACATGGTCACCCTGTTCGAATTCTAGAAGTCTGCGACGCTTGTCCGCATAACTCTTCTGACGATCTTGTGAAGTCTTCATTTTCTTTTTTATCTTCTTTACCTTATCAGTAGTCTGTTGTACCATCTCCGGTCCTACAATCATACTTTGGTAGTCCTTATACTAACACAAAGGTGTTTGACACTTGCGCTCGTATAAAGCCGCATTTGATGCTATTCCAATACTTGCGTGGAAACTATTGTTCTAAGTAAACTCTACCAATGGAAGTACATCATTCCAACTTCCTATATCATCTAATACACATGCTCTCAATAGATCTTCCAAGGACTGATTTGTCATCTCAGTCTGTACGTCCGTTTCTAGATGGTAAGCTGAACTCAATCTTAGTTTCGTTCCCAACGCTTCATGCAATGCTCCCCAAAAATGTGATGTGAACTTTGGGTCACGGTCTGATACGATACTCGACGGTACTTCGTGTAATCTCACAATCTCAGCAATGCAGATCTCAGTTAGCTTATCTACCTTATGGATGGTCTTTATTGTAAAAAAGTGTGCGGATTTAGTCAATCAATCCACTATCACCCATATGGAATCATTCTTTCCCCTTGTTTTCGGTAATCAAGTTATAAAATCCATGGAAATGTTGTCCCACTTCCACTCAGGGATATCTAAAGGTTGCAACATTCCAGCGGGTTGCTGATGTTCCACCTTCGCTTTCTGACAAGTTAAACAAGTTGATACATACTCCGCTACATGTCTCTTCATTCCTGGCCACCAATAATTCTGCCTCAAATCCTGATACATCTTTGTTGCTCCAGGATGAATACTCAATTTAATCTTATGAGCCTCTTCTAAAATTGTTTTCCTCATATCTGCAATTTCTGGTACACAAATCCTACTATTACATCTCAAAAATATTATCAGGTCCAATCTTAAACTCAGTTGCCTTCCCTTGCATTATTAAGTTCCTCTTCTCTTGAATTAAGACGTCATCTTGAGAATTCCCAATGTCTTCAAGTAGTCCACTCGAAATCCTTATCATTCCGAATTTCAAAATTCCTGGTGCAAACTCTACGTTCAAGTGTAGGTCTCTAAAAGCTTCCCACAATTCTTGTTGTCTAGCCATCACTTTTGAAGATACTGACACACTTCTTCTACTCAACACATCATCCACTACATTGGCCTTCCTAGGGTGGTACTGCAATGTGAAATCAAAATCCTTGAGAGTCTCCATGCATCGTCTCTGACGTATGTTCAATTCCTTCTGATCAAACAAACATTTCAAACTTTTATGGTCACTGAACATTGTGAATATGCATCCATATAAATAGTGTCTCCAGATTTTCAATGCCAAAACTACAACATCAAGCTCCAAATCATGAGTAGGATAGTTTCTTTTCATGAAATCTTTAGTTTCCTTGAGCGTAAGTTACAGCTTTCTTGTGTTGCATCAGTATACATCCCAAACCTTGGTGAGACGCATTACAGTAAACTTCATATGGTTCTTCTGATTGCGGTAATACCAATACTGGTGAGGTCGTCAACTTTCTCTTTAGTAACTGAAAATTTTCCTCACACTTCTCTGTCCATGCGAACGGTTGATCATTTCTAGTAAGTTGTGTCAATGGAGCTACAATCTTAGCAAAACCTTCAATGAACCTCCTATAGTACCCTATCAGTCCTACGAAACTTCGTATGTTAGTGGCAGTCTGAGGCTGTTTCCAAGCAAGAATTGTCTCAATCTTTTGTCGGATCCACAACGATTCCTTCCTTGGTTATCACATGTCCTAAGAAATTCACTTCTTCTAGCCAAAACTCACACTTCAATAGATTGACATACAATTGCTTCTCGCATAAGATTTCAAGAACTTGGCGTAAATGTTCTCCATGTTCTTCCTTAGCCCTTGAATAAATTAATATATCATCAATGAACACCACAACAAATTTATCTAGGAATGGACTAAAGATTATGTTCATGTAAACCATAAAAATTGCTGGTGCATTGGTGACTCCAAACGGCACAACAAGACATTCATAATGTCCATAACGGGTTCTGAAAGCAGTTTTCTGAATATCTCCTTCCCTTACTCGAATCTGATGGTAACCCGACTTCAAGTCAATATTCGAAAATACTGTGGCTCCTCTCATCTGATCCATCAAATCATTGATGCGTGGCAAAGGATAACGATTCTTAATAGTTGCCTTATTAAGCTGTCTATAATCCACACATAAGCGCGAGCTTCCGTCCTTCTTCTTAACTAGCAACACCGGAGCTCCCCATAAAGATACACTTGGTCTAGTAAATTTCTTCTCCAACAAAGCTTCTATTTGGCCTTTGAGCTCATTTAATTCCAATGACGACATTCGATACGACGCAATTGAAATAGGTCCGGTTCCTCGGTGAAAATCAATGAAAAATTCCACTTCCTTACTGGTGGCAATCCTGGAATATCTGCTGGAAATACGTCCTAGTACTCATTGACAAGCATCACATCCTCTATGTTCACATTTATCTTCGCCTCCACATTAGCCAAAGAAAAAAACTGATGAGTTCATTCTCTTAGTGACACTCCGAGTTTGTTAGTAGCTAAATACTTAACAACTTCTGGTTCGGGGAAAAGAACCAGTTTGCGAGCACAATCCAAGATCACATAATGATACGACATCCAATCCATACCGAGAATGACCTCGGGTGACTTTAGAGGTAAACAAATCAAATTAACCAAGAAATCCTTATTCTAAATAGTTATTTGACAATGTAAACATGCATAATTTACTATCAAAGTCTTAGCAGGTGTGGAAATAACCAAATCAAAAGGAGAAGCAGACACAGATAACTTCAAACGATTCACGCAATCCATAGCAATGAAGGAATGGGTTGCCCCTGAATCAAAAAGCGCATTTAAAGTTTTACCTGCAATCTCACAGTCATGTTGAATCAGATTGCTAGATGGATTTCCAGCTTCAGCACTCACGCAATAAACACGTCCTTTAGTAGTAGGATGGGTAGCCCTAGTTACATTCACAACTGGTTCCACCTTCGGAGCCGTGCAATCCCTTGTAATGTGCCCTGGCTTCTGGCAATTGTGGCAACTAAGTCCCTTAGAGGTACAAACATTAGTATAATGTCCCTCTTCCCCACATCGGAAACATCAATTCCCTTGTCCCAAATGTCTTTTGAAATTT
This sequence comes from Cicer reticulatum, assembly GCA_002896235.1. Lineage (NCBI taxonomy): Eukaryota > Viridiplantae > Streptophyta > Magnoliopsida > Fabales > Fabaceae > Cicer > Cicer reticulatum. The sequence continues at coordinate 10,910 of PGWS01027386.1, read as the reverse complement.
GGGTTCCCTGGGCGATTATGCCCCCCGTTGTTATTCTGTGGTCGATTATAAGGTTTTGCAACTTGTTTTCCCTTGTTGTTCTGATAATTCACCCGACTAGGCCCTCCTGAATTAAAATTCCCTCCTCGGCTAGCCCTCTTATTTTTCATATCCTCCACTTCTCTACATTTCTCCACAAGAGCTTGAAAACATTGAATTCCCAAGGATAAGACAGAGACTTGAATCTCATACTTTAGTCCGTCATGGAAACGATGACACATGAATTGTTCATCAATCTTTTCAAGGAAAAACCTGAAATGCCTTGACAACGATTCAAACTTAGCGGCATATTCACCCACTATCATGTTCCCCTTATGAAGTTTCAGAAAATCATCACCCAGTTTAGTCTTGGTACTCACTGAGAAGTATTTTTCTAAAAACTTCCTTTTGAATGATTCCCAGTTCACCTCCTCGTGAGCTGATCCCATTAACAACCTTGCACTCCTCCACCAATACTCAGCATCCCCTAATAGCATATAAGTGGCATAGTTGACCTTCACTCCTGCCTGACAGTTAATCATCTTGAAGATCTTTTCCACTTCTTGGATTCACTGATCCGCTTTCTCTGAATTATCATCACCCTAAAACTTGGGGGGATTGTAATGGCGAAAATCTTTCAATCCTCTTGACTCAGCAGCACGAATCTCTCTTCCAATCCTCTTGTAACACAAGAAATACTTTTTGGATAAATATTTAAGTCGTAACGTAACGACAAAAGTCAACAAATATTTATGAGCAACAAAATAGTTTTTGAAATAAAAATCCAAAGTATTTAAACATCAAAATACACTGGGGATATGAGGCATATCAAACATAGCTCACGCCCCTTGGGTATTCTTGGCAGACACCTGTACAAAAGCACTGTCCCAAGAATTTTAACTCCACCATGTCACATCAAAAAGTGGTACATGGACCCATGAAAATAAAAGTCTAGCTGAAAATAAGAGGAATAGGTACAGTCTTCCAAATTGAAATAAATACATCCACGAAAGAAAGACATATATCCCTTATACAACCATCTAATCTGATCATGATTCAAAAAAACTATACAACCCGGATGATCTCCATGTGCCCCGCAAGATCCTTCTGACACAACATCGGCCAGGTATGTCTAACTACGTGTCCATCTCTAGGGTACTACTCGGTAGGACGATCCTGGTTCTCATCTGAGGGCAAAACCTAGATTTCCATAATAATTGTAAAGGTCACCAACCGAAATTAACAAATACACTTAGCATTTAAATTTTAAATGCACAAAATAACCATTCATCTTAGCATACTCCTTGAAAGGGTTTTCATATGCCAAACATGCATAATCAAAGTTGAAAATGAAGTTTTAAACAAAACTACACTGTCGTATTCGAATACATCATCCTTGTATTCGAATACAGTGTTGTTTCAGAAGTCAGTAGCAAAAATAGCACATATGTAGTCGACTACGAGACAAAATGTAGTTGAATACGAGACATGATGTTAGCAGTAAAAATAGCACCACTGTATTCGAATACAACATTCTTGTAGTCGAATACAATGTTGTTTCTGAAGTCAGTAGCCAAATCATGACATCTGTATTCGAATACACATCAGAAAAAGTGCAGAAATCAGTTTTGAAATGTTTTGAAACGTTTTTGAAAAGGTTTTGCAATCAATCAACACTTACAACAAATCCAAAACAATCACACTTAACAATTAAGGCACAATCACAACAACATTTGAGTATACACACGCAATCATAACATTAAATCAAACATGACTTGTGTGCCACGCACCCTAAATGCAATGTGTATATGCCAAAATGCATGGACTCGGAATTCCAAACCAAACCCTTCTCGAAGGGGCGTAAATCGTAATTGTACCGCCGATAACAGGCCTTGTACTAAATTACAGAGGTGCAATCTATCACGGGTCAGCACGATATACTAAAAATGTAAATTGTAAAATATACCGCCTATCACAGACTAGTAGTACTATTTGCTGAGGTGCCACCTATCGCAAGGATAAGATGAACCAACATATCAAATTGAATCATCTCGTGGCCCATCCGGTCGCCATGTACTATGAAATGCATGAGCATACTTTGACTCTTTCCACAACAATCATTAAGTAAATGCAGCTATTAAAATATTCCCCATTTTTAATATTCATCTAACACTAATGATTTTTCGAATACCACACAGAGCATACTGAAACATATTCTCAAATTCAATCCACAATTCACACCAAATCATATCAATTCATTTTTCCACAAAAATCCACACATAAAACACCTCTCAAAAATTAATAATATTAATTATGAACACATCAATCACAATAACATAAATCATCACAAACCACACTTCAAAACACACCGAAAACAAATTCCACTAATTCACACATAACCGAATTAAATTCATTTTCCGCAAATTCACACCTCAAATACATCAAATTTCTTTTCCACAATCTCACATATAAGGCCCTAAATGCAAACTAAAATTTTGGAAGGAGCCTTTACCTTAACGGATGCTTTAAACAAGCGATTATGGTACCGCAATTTATTTCGGTAAAAACTTCGCTCGCGTCGTCGCTCCCAAAGTTGGGTCACTAGCACCGTAGCGTGGAGGTGAGCAACTTTCCCTTCTATCGCTTCTCGAAAAAAAGCTTAGATCTAGAAGAAATGTGAGGGTTTTTGTTTGACAGTTTTGAAATCACCAACACCGTTTTCGAATCCGAGAAGAAGAATGAAGCTGAGAAATCCTTGTTTTCTTACCCACGAAGCCTTGGGTTTCTTTTCTTGAAGTAAAAGGAAGCAAACGAAAATGAAGAAGAAGGAAGAAGATGGAGTTCTTCACGAGGCAAAGAGGGAAAAATTATTTCTTCCCTTTTCTTTTCTTCTATTTTCTTTCAGATTTCCTTTGTTTCTTTTTCATTCCTTTCATTTTCTTTCTTTCTCCTTTTCTTTCTTTATATATATATATATATATATATATATATATATATATATATATATATATATATATATATATATTATAACAAATATCTAAAAAAATATCTAGTTATTTTATCAAAATTACCATTTCACCCATAACTTCTCGAACCACTTTTTCAGAAAAATATCTTCTCTCGCCGCAATTCAATTGCCAGATGAATTTTTTCTGGAAAACGCTGCATCTTAGAAAATTTTCATTTTGGTAAAAGATTCTCCGTAAATAAATAGAAATATTCATCGACGAATAAATTTAATCAGGACTCCAAAAATATATTTCTGACATGAAACTCGCAAAATATTAATAACTTGGCAAAAAAAAGCCTCAGAGTTCAACATAAAAGCACCGCAAAATTCAATAATTAAAAATTAAAACCAAGGGTCTTACATAAAGCACCGAAATTTTGAGTTAATAAAATACTATAAACTTTTTCTTTTTAAACTCAGTCCAAGAGTAATTAAAAGAGTAACATTTTAAACTCTAACCATTTTAATTTCAATCTAACTTTTTGGTCAAATTCTTTAACTTAGTTAAAAATTTGAACTTTTTCATAACTTTAACACTCTAATTTTTTTTGTACAATTTCAACTTCAGTTCAAACTCATTTATTTTGAAAATAACTCATTACGTAACTCAAACACATCAAAGTTAATTTTCTTTTAACCATTACTAACAAAATCAACAACATTAATCATACATCAATCACACATATAGAATTCCTATATGCAAACTAAATATTTGGAAGGAGCCATTACCTTCGTTATTGCTTTCTCAACCGTTTTTGCTACTGCGATCAAATACGGTGAAAACTCTCGCTTGCGTCAACACCTCAAAAGTTTGCTCACAAACACCTAGTGTGGAGAGGAGCAACTTTTTCTCCTGACACTTCTCGAATGGAAACTTAGATCTAGTAGCTAAATGGAGATTTGTGTTTTACGGTTTTTTTTTTCACTAACACGTTTTCTTTTTTAAAGAAAGGAAGAAGAAGAAGAAAGCAAGGAGGGAGAAAGGCAAGGTTGAAAGGAAAAAAAATGTTTATGTTCTCTGCTTCTCTGTTTTATTTCTTTCAACCATATATATATATATATATATATATATATATATATTATAATTAAAATCAACAAAAACAAATAATCATTTCACACATCACCTCACACCACTTCTCAAACCACTTTTTCAAAAAAATATCTACTCTCGCTGAAACTCAATTCGACAGGTGCATGTTTTCAGCAAAAAGTGACATTTTAAAAATCTGTCGATATTAAATTCTTCGTAACATAATTAAATTTTTCTTCGACAAATAATTTTAATCGAGTCTCAATATATATATATATATATATTTAAACATATTACAAACTCTAACAAAATATGTTTTTGGTATTTAATTCACAAAATGAATTAAAATTGGGCTAAATGCCTAAACAATTCAATACAAAATACACTAAAACTGCATAAATTAGAATTTAAAAATTAAGGGTCTTACAAGGACTAATGATTCTAAAGTTGTTGCAGGTTTTATCAAATCAATTTTTTTTTTTGCAGGTCTGGAATTCCATGGGCCATCATAAGTGATCAAGGCACTTATTTTTGCAACCGTACCATGGATGCTGTGCTTCAGAAGTATGGGGTTGTGCACAGAGTTTCTACACCTTATCATCCCCAGACTAATGGGCAAGCTAAAATCTCAACTAGGAAAATCAAACAGATCTTAGAAAAGATGGTGTAGCCAACTTGAAGAAGCTCTTTGGTCTCATAGAACAACCTACAAACACATCAATATGGATGTCTCCTTATCAAATGGTGTTTGGTAAGGCATGCAACCTCCCAGTGGAAATATAGAAATCTTCAATTGCAACAACTTGAAGAACTTAGACTTGAAGCTTATGAGAACTCTCAGATCTATAAGGAGAAAACTAAGTACTTTCAAGATAAGATGATTTCTAGGAAGGAATTTTCCATTGGCCAAAAAGTTTTATTGTTCAACTCCCATTTAAAAATTATGATTGGCAAACTTCGATTGAAGTGGATTGGCTTTTTTGTTGTCACTAACATTTTTCCTCATGGTGCTGTGGAAATAAAAAGTGAAAACATCGAGAAAGTGTTCAAAGTAAATGTACAATGCCTCAAGCTATTCCATGAGAGCTCTTTGCTTGAAAAACTCTCCTTGGAAAATTCCACCTACACCGAAGTTTGAACATGGAGCTCCCTTTCCTTACTCTTATTTTATACTTGTTATTTTCATTGAGGACAATGTGTAGTTTTAGTGTAGGGGTATTATTTAGGACTTTATTGGTTATATTTCAATATATATATAAATAAATAAATAAATAAATAAAAATGGATATTGCACTGCATGTTTTTTCATCAGATTTTGTGGTCGTAAATGTTGTGAATTTGTTTGGACAGCCATGATTGGATAGTATCTTTTCATTCTTGGTAAAATAAATTGGATTAAAATGCTAAATTGTGTATCATTTGTGATAGGTCATTAACCTTTGTGAGATTTTTGAGCCTTATTATGAATGAAATACATTTTTCCATCTTTTCTTTCTTGTGTGTTATCTTACTCATTATTGCTAGTTACTCTAGAACTTGACTTGACTCTTGTCTGCATGCATATATTGAAATGATCTAGGCATTTGTTTCTTGTTAAGCTACTAGCCAAATAAGCCTACCCTACAATTATCCATTTGTTTAAACCCCTTTGAGCCTAATTATCTCATTCTTTGTTATATAGCTCATTACAAGCCTAAAAGTGAAAAACAATTAATTGACCCAATCTTGGGGACTTTCCTTAAATAAGTGTGGGGGTGCTCAACTTGTTTGTTTAAATTTGAGGGTTATTTAAAAAAAAAAATAGAAAGAAAAAAAAAAGAGGAATAAAATGAGGAAAATGGTTGTGTTGTGAGCAAAGAGAGTGTGAGAATAAAAGTCAGTGATATTTTGTTGAGTTATTTCTTAATGTTGTTTTTTCTCTCTTAATCATTACTCATTTATCCTCTTTGATTTTGAGCCCTAGTCTCCTTAGGATTATCTCACCCTTACCTTGGCTACGTTACAACATGAATAAAGACATTTTGACCATTATGTGCATGTGTTTAAATATAGATTATAGAGGCTTGTCAAGCCTATGGTAGTGCTAGCTTTCATGATGTGCTTTGAATATAAAGAGTAGCCCAAACACTTTGAGAGAATTTTATATCCTGTGAGAACTTTATCACTTATGATGCATTATTTAGTTAACTTGTGCTCTTGTTTTCCTTGGTTGTGATAAAAAAAAAACTATTTATGATTGCCTTAAGCTAGAAATAATTTTTTTTCACCACTTTGCATTCATAAGAATATTGGAAATCGCATGCATTGCTTTGCTCGGAGTGCAAAAGCTTAAGTGTGGGGAATTTGATCAAAGCATTTGGGTAATGTTTCTATCTTTTTAGTTTGGTATTTTAAAAGCTCTTTATAGCTTAGAATTAATTTTTTAGCTTGTTTCTAAACTTTGGGTCGAATTTGAATTACAATTTTATTATTTGCAGTTTGACCCTTGCTCGCTCTGTAGGACATAACTTGAGCTCTGTATATCGGATTGACGCATATGAGCAGCCGTTGGAAAGCTAAAGATCAAAGCTACAATGTTTGTGTTGGAATAAAATCCGAATAATGAATTTTACGGGGCCTAAATTACAGATTTCGTAGTCTGGACTTTTGTAATAATATTTAATAGCGGGCCACTTGTTTTTAAACCCTAAAGCCCAAAGTCGAGTACTATATATTGGGAGTTTTCTTTCTTTTCTAAAAGAAGAAATTTAAAAATTCAGATTTCTACAAGAAATAAACAGTTTTTATTTTAATTTCATGGAAGGCTAATTTTATAAGATTAATCCACAGGTTCAGAGTTTCATCAACACCTTGAGATTCAGGTTACACTGTGAATTTCGATTCATGATTCTATTATTGTTTATTTGATTATATTGATATTCTGATTGCTTAAATTGAATTTCAATAGGATTGATTAAATTTATTTGACATAATTTGGTTTCGGTTTCTAATTTAATTGAATTATAATTTGCGACTTTTGATCGTTAATTGTAATATTTTGATGATTTGGATGCTTAATCCAATCACAGAAACCAAATTCACATAGGATTGGTTACACTTGTTTGATCAATTCTATAGTCAAATAAGAATAGAATCACAAATTAGAAATTAAACTCATTGATAGAATCTGTGATAGGTCTAAAATTCGAATAAGTAGATTAATCGTTTTGCTTATCTGTTAAATAAAAAATCTAAAAAACCCCTTTTTAATTTTAATTTTCAATTCAATTATTATTATTATATCAGAAGTCCTTGTGTGAAACGATTCGAGTTATTACCTCTATTTATATTTTATCAATTGGATTTGACCCGTCTACGACAACGGATCACATGTACTAGAGGAAGCGACTAGAGAAAGTGACCAAATCAAGTCACTAGAGGAAGTGACCAAAGGATGAGATCATAATAATAACACAAAAGCATACGCGTCTGCCTCTAACCATATGACTCTGAAAGCAAGGTGCTTCTGAAGGTTATGAAGATTGCCTCTGATGTTTGGGTCTGAGGATTGAATTTGAAGCATGCCTCTAAAGCTCTTGTGTGCCTTTGATGTGCATAAACTCAGTATACCTATGAAGAGTCTATATCAAGCTATCATTAATTATGAAGATATTGTTCAACATATGCATTCAAAGTTGATATTCCACTAATCAAAAGTTACAACACACTCAAAATGATGCCTCTCATATGCATAATTTGTTTACAAGAAGATACATTCCGAATTTGTTCACAAGAAAAATATGATCTAGATTTTACAAGAACAAAAGTGAAACCCTAATATATTCTATAAATTGATACTCAAGGTTGAGGAAGAAAACACGAACTCATAAATCCATATAATTCAGAAGAAAAATAATTTAGAGCTCAAATTTCCTAAGTATTTCAAAGTTCAAAAGTTTAAGTACTAGAGAAGCACTTGCTCAAATAAATATTTTCTAAGTGTTTTAATGTGAGAAATGAACTGTAACAATTGTCTTAGTAGAAGAGAAACACAATTTGTTTCATACTTGTGTAATCCTGCCCGATAGTGGCTTTAGTGTTCTTCAAGCAATCTATGGGTTATAGGTTGTGTTGAGAAGACTTGACTTGTAGGGTCAAGATGTTGTTGCCTTCAACAATCTATGGGTTACAGGTTGTGTTGAGAAGAATTGACTAGTAAGATCAAGGTGTTTGTTTTCCTTAGAAAGTCTCTTCACATCAAAGCTATTTTAACAAAGAAATGACACAAAGGGACTTATACGTCGCGACTCATGATTGTCACGACCACCCAACCAGAACTAGAGAGGAACAAAGGATATTATTGATGAAATAAAGGTTCAAGAAGAAGGTAGCAATGATTAAGGACGATTAGAAGAGACAATCGTGATAGTACAACAAACTCTGACTTAGGGAGTATAAGAATCCTCCTAAGGTCCACTTAAAAGAAAGAAACCCAAAGACAACGTAACACAACTCCTTTTCACCAACAAGATCCATAGGGAACCAATACCAAAGTGTTTTCGTATTTCGATTATGGAAAAATACGAAAAAAAAGATGGACCTGCAAGAGCATGATTTAACTTCTTTCAATGCCAGAATGAGAATCCATCGGGTATGGCAATGCCCTCAAATGCATTGTCTTCCTTGTACCGTTAAAAAGAGCTACACTTTAGTTCACCAAGATGTTTGTATCCTAATTTAATTATACGCATAACCTTGAAGAGTTCGATTTATCTAGGTTGTTCCAAGAAGAAGTCAGATGAAATGTTATAGGTTTGAATCTGAATCCTATTGTAGCCTAGTAAGGACCTTTTTCATATTCGATGGCAAAAAGGGGAAAAAAATACATAGCAATGGAAGAAGTGGTTGCAGCCAAAAAAATGGAGTGAAAACATCTCCTAACAACGAACACAACTGAGGAGGGGTATGAAACAATAAAGGAAAATAATAATAGAAGAAAATGTACTTAACTCATTTCACCCTACTAATAGAGAAACCAAGAAGAATCTTTCGAATGCATATCACACTAAACTACTCAATTTATCTCAATAAAAGGATTTTAGGCTCAACGCGTACCAAATACTATACTATGAGTACCACATGATACATGGACATTCAAATGAAGATTTCTAGGGACTAAAGTTTTAGATAAAAAAAGAAATACAAGAAGGCTACCTACAGAGTATGGAGAAGAGAAAGATAGATGTGAAGATAAACAAAACCCATATCACGTACAAGGAGCTCGAGGTAACCAAATCCTCTTCGTAGATCTCAGAGCCTTGAAAAGAGGCGAGGCATATAAGAAATAAATGGTATAAGATCGCCACCTCAACCATAGGAGATTAATTTTATATGATGAGGACTTACTACTAGCTGCGCTAGAAATACAGACCTTAATCTCTTCCAAATCAATATGTGGCCAAACTCAGATCGGAAATTTACTACCAATAATTATGTTTTGAGAGAAAGATTACATGGACGTAGATAAACAACAAGACAACCTGATGGTTATTTTAGTATGAATGGAAAACTATAATGTAAAAAAAAAGGAACTAAATAATTATGGGTAGTTCGATACATCATATTCATGAAGCATACAGCAATTTGGTTTACGACCTAATGCTTAAACCATAACAATTGACACCTGGTAGGGTTCTCCAATGATAACGCCAAGAGATTAGGGTTTATCGGATTTCTGATAATGTCTGGCAAGAACATGACTCAATCGTCCATGCCAATTTATGGTATCCTAGCTTATAATCTCATCCTCATGAAGGACATATCCTCAAAACTTAGGGATATTGCTTCAACACTCACTTGCGGATGAAATTTCCTTTAGAAAACTGGATGATCGCCATGATCCATGTAGATCAACGGGGATCTAGGCAAGGATATGTCAACAACCTCAAAAAGACCTAAATGGCAAGCACATCCATTCAAAAGAATACAAAAAAGAATGCAAATTCGTTGAGCTATATCCAAGGGAAAATAATGAAAAGTAGCCACAACCTTTGGAATAAAGAAAGGAAATAGATATTAGAGGATTAGGAAAAGTGACAAAGATCGGGTTAATAACTCAACTAATGTTGAAAGAGGAGTCTATCTAAGTGAAAACATTGAGAAAAAATGCAGGCTTCTTTGCATGGAGTCCAATCGATATGTAAGCCATCAAAACAATGATAGTTTCTCACCGCCTAGCTACCAACTATAGCGTTAAGCCTCAGTGACTGTAGAAAAAAAAACTGGCAGGGAGAAAAATAAGTTGAAGTCAGATGGAAATTCCCGAAAACTACATAAGTTGAAGTTCAGATGTAATTCTGGTACACCAAATCCTACCATTACACCGCAAAACATTATCTGCCCCAATCTTGAACTCAGTCGTCTTCCCTTGTACTATCAGATTAAGACATCATCCTGAGAATTCGCAATGTCTTCAAGTAGTCCACTCGAGATTTTAATCATCCCGAATTTCAAAATTCTCGGTGCAAACTCTACGTTCAAGTGCAGATCTCTAAAAGCTTCCCACAACTCTTGTTGTCTAGCCATAATTAGTGAAGACACCGATACACTTCTTCTGCTCAACGCATCAGCCACTACATTGGCCTTCCCAGGGTGGTACTGCAGTGTGAAATCAAAATCCTTGAGAGTCTCCATCCATCGTCTCTGGCGCATGTTCAACTCCTTCTGATCAAATAAATATTTCAAGCTTTTATGGTCACTAAACACGGTGAACGCGCACCCATATAAATAGTGCCTCCAGATCTTCAATGCGAAAACAACTGCGGCAAGCTCCAAATCATGAGTAGGATAGTTTCTCTCATGAATCTTCAATTG
>PGWS01027383.1:0-11187 GCA_002896235.1 Cicer reticulatum | reverse complement strand
GAAAGGTTACTTTGTGCATTTGAAATTTAAATGATATGTGATATTTGTTAATTTCGGCTGGTGACCCTTTACAATTATTGTGGAATTTGGGCTTTGCCCTCAGATGATACTATTATTGTGGACCAGGAATACACCCCAAGTTATTAGAGTGTTGAGTTTTGTTGGAATTGCAACGACGTCGAAGATGCGACATAAAGATGATTTTTGGACTGGTAATCGGAAGTAGTGAGGCTTGATGCCACTAGTGGATCCTGAGTACCAAGTTACCCTCAGTTAGCTTAGGGTTTTATTTAACAATTTTATTTATTCTCCTCTTCTTATTTCAAGGTTGTTGTCGCAATGGAACTTATGTATTTGAAACAAACTATTTTAGCCAGTTGTATATTATGATGTCATTATTTATGACTTTTGTCGTTTGTGTTACGACTTGGTATTTCTTTTTTTTTTATTAAGTTGAATTTGCTTTGTTTTGAAAAAAAGAAATACACCAACGCTGTTAAAAATTGGGGTGTTACAGACTACACTCCTGCTATAGCCGAATACAACTGCAAAACAATGCAATTTTTCAGTTCAAATTTAACCTGGATCATTGCATATGTTCATCAAACCTCTTGGAACGATTGCCACTATTCTGAAGTGATGTCTATGGAGTATAAATACCCCATAGCTTCAATTTTAACTCATCAATCCTACAATAAAACTTAGAACAACTTTGAATAATTTTCTAAAATATTCTCAAAGTTATATTTTCATATTTCAAGTACATGCACTACATTTTCATATCATTGAGAAAGGTTCTCTAGCGTACTTGAAATTATATTGGATTGATATCATTTTACAAACTATTATACTCTTGTTCTTAGTCAAGAACATTGTTGAAAAATCATTGAAGTTATTGTATGGTTTTTAAGAAAGTGGTGTACTTTCTTCAAGTGTTGTAAACTAAGATAGTGGTGTGTTATCTTAGGCAATGTGTTAGGAGTTTGTAGCAGAGATCCTTGGGTGGGACTTGTACTTATTCTAACAATGGTAGAAAAATCTCTTGCAGTGTGCAAGAGAACTAGATGTATTCTTGGTTGTAAGGGGAACCAAGATAATATTGTTGTGTTCTTTATTTTTATGTCATTTACTTTTTACCATACATTATCCTAATCAGAAAAATATCCACTAAGTCTCTACAAACTAGAAAATTTCTAAACAACCTAATTCACCCCACTTTTAGGTGCCCTCTGTTCTTACAGTTGAGGGGAAAAGTGAAATAGACATTCCAAGTTCTATGCTCGGGTGATGGTAGCACACACATTTTTAACTATCAAATAAGTTTTTGACAAAGAATTAGAGGTTAATAGTTAGATTTAAGTGCACTTAATGCTTCCAAGTGGTATTCTTTATACTGGTATTAAATAATATTTTAGTTGAATTTCTTTAAAATCATCAACAGAGATAAGAACTTGATTCTCGGCTCATCTTCTTATATAAATGTGTCCTTTTTGGTATGAAATGTAATATCACCTTACAATGAATAATACTAGTCTAATTGACATCAAGTGGCTCAAGATGTGGTACATAGTTGAGCTACTTTTGTCCATCATCATTGATCTCCTTTTCCGATATCTTGTTTCTAGGATCAAATACGCAAGTAAGTTAACATGGTCTATCGACCTCTGATCTCTTTATTGAGTGAAGTATGCCCTAATTCGAGAAACTTAAGTGTTATTGTTAATCGGGTTGGTGTTGATCCCTAGTAGATTTGAAACCGATGACAACTCTTTGGTAAATATACCAAATCATTCAATTAATTAACTAATAAATAAAATTGTCTTCACATGAATTGTTATTAATTCAGTAATGCAACAAAGTTGTAAAAGTTAGGTGACAAAAAGGTTATAATTGAGTTATAAAATCAAACAAACTTAAGATTAAATAGACAAAATCCAATATGAGAAAAATGATTAGGGAATTCGAATCATCTTCGTTTCACTATGTAATTATGGATTTACTATTTTAACAATCTAACCTATCTAATAACTTTGAATTTATAACCTAGACTAAGGCCAATTCCTTGACTCAAAATTCCTTTTTTATAACAACGAACAGTAACTCCTTAGGTTATCAGGATCGTCACTAAAAACATGTAAACACAATATTTTCTCAAACACATGTTAGTACTTTACATTCCTCTAAAAATATTGAACCATGAAAATATATTTTGGTTCATATTATTATAACCTATTTCTCAATTACGAAACAATTCTTAGGTTCAATTATATGGTGATCAATCACAGAAAATCATTAAGACAAAAAGTACATGAATAATCAAAACTTTATAATTGCATAAATAGTATACGAAAATCAAAATCACATATATTCAAGAAGGTTCATCTTATCCCTAATCAATGAGTAAATTAGCTACTCATAGTGTTTGATAGAAAATACATAGAAAGAAGAAACACATACAGGCTGCACAATATTTTCTCTAAGATGTAGCTGCCTCCTCTTTTGCTTCCAAAAATCAGAATCCTAATAAATGGGGCACATCCATGCTTTGTAATAAGATTAGAGACCTATCACTAGTGCCCAGAAACAGAATGTTGTGCTTGGAGTGCAATGCAGTGACTAGCACAATGCGTCTCTGCTTTTCCTTATTGTGCTCCAAGCTTCAATAAAAGTAATTTTACATTCAAGGAGTCATCTTATGTGTGTTGTAATCATTTGTAACTTCTTGTGTGTCTTTTCTTTAATGTAATTGACTTGCAACATCAAAACAAGAAAAAAAAATACTCCAAGAATCTGTCTTGTTAAAAATGGTTAGTAGCAAAACATTCAAAATTATCCAAGAAGATTTAAATTCATTTTTCTTATTAAATTGACTATAAAAGCTGATAAAAATAAATTAAATGTTATATAAAACTGATAACAAAATGCTTAAAAACAAGAATTGATGAAAACTCATCAACTATATCATGCTGAGTCCAACCCAGAACAATTATGAACAGAGGTAGTATACGAAATAAAAACACTGTAACTTAAATTATATTTAGGTATTATCTTCTCCTTAATAATAGTTCCCTTTAGAAAAGAAAAAAAATTGTCCCTAAATTCAACCTCTTTGCATTTTAATAGATACATTTATTTTATTATTTCAATTATATCACTTAGTAAAAGCATCAATTTGTCTTGGAAATTAAAAAATCAACATTAAGATGATATTATACACAAAGGATAGTTTAGTAATATTCAGCCATAAATTAACACATTAATTATTTGGAATCACATGATCATGATATTAAGATTATATCTCAGAAAATAAGAGCATGAAAGTTTGATGGGAAATAACACGTCAAAAGAAAATCATATTGAAAAAGAAAGAAAATTGGATATTACAAGACCTCTATTCATGTAGAGTAAATTTGAAGTTTAACCAATCAACTAACTAAGTTTAATCAACCAACTAACTTATTTTATTTTTTAACAACTAAATTACTTAATTATTCTTCTATAATAGTAAGGTATCATCCTTAGGTTAGTTTTTAGTTTTCGAACTTAAATGTTTGAGAGTGATGTCAATGTGCTTAGTCCTTGATGGTGTTTGTATCTGCTTTGTTGATTCATTCTCTTTCTCTGCATAGATACTTGATCTGAAAGAATACATGAAAATAAGTTTTTATCATGGCATAGCTTAATTACATGTTGATTTAGCATGCATTAGCTTTGAATCTGATCATAATGCAATGGACATCCTTCGAACTCATTTAAAAACTTTTATAACATTTTTTTAAATTTGGTAAATTGATTTAACCAACTTATGAACATCAAGAACTCGTTGTTTTCATTGGATTCTCTAAGGGCTATAAATCAACTCACATGGTGTGTGAATTAACATACCAGCAAGGCATGGAGTCCTATTAAGTCGACTCGTAGTTGTGTGAATTGATGTATACAATTTCAAACTTGAAACATTGTTTATCAAACATGTGTAAGTCTAAAAACTGATGCGTTAATCGATTACACAGCTTGCAGGACTTTGAAATTTGAAAGTTTTAAAGGATTGTTATGGCCGTTACAAAGGTGGTTTTTCTATAGAATTTGTTTTTCACTGACCTATGCTTGTTCATACATCATATAAAGATATTTTATTCATTTCTAAACAAAAGAACAATTTCACCTATTCCTTATACTCAAATATTCACGATCTTATCATAGATTGGAAACTCTTTCTTGATCAAGTCGGATATACAATCGTGTTTTAAACCAAGGAACAATAACGACTGGATATTGATTGTTGGGATGTCTATTATAGATACAAATAATCAAAGGGATATTGATGGATTGCGTGTCAAAGAGCTGAAGAAGGTATTCTTCAAGAAATTAATAGAAGGGTGTTTCTAGGTGTCTATCTTGTTTATAGTGGAGTGTGATCTTCATCTTGAAGATAGATGTGTGTTCATAATTTGTAGGGTGTTCCAAGATTCTATTTAGAAGATTGTTTAGAAGAAGGGTTTGTGTGCAAAGCATTGTAACATCCACCAAAGGATCATGTAAACACTCATAATCAATAATCTAAGGAAGATAACTCTTTCAATTGAATGTGACATGACATACTCTACGAGTGAGGACAAAGTAGAGGAACCTATATAAATCACAGCATGAATCTCTCTTTTCCTAACTCTTTAATTTATGTATTTTTGCATAGTTCTTAAATTTTCTATTTATTTGGAGTTTGGTGGCATTCAATTTTGATACAAAATTGATAAAAATATTGTAATTAGAATTTTTTGATTAAGAATCTTCTCTTGATTTTGTATGTTGAATAAGATTGTGGTTTTAACATTGAACTTAACATCTTAGCCTTGATTCAAAATTAAAAATTTAAATGTCTTAGTGCTTATATTAATTGTGATTCATAGATTCTTTGTTAGAGATCTTTGCAAATTTTGTTGAAGTATCAAAGTCTTTTTAAAAACAACTTCAATCATATTTCACGTTTTTTCATATAAGTTTTCTTTTGATTTGTGTTTTTTTTTTTTTCCCGAATATTATTAATGAATCGATACGAATATCCAATATACTTGTTACTCGAGTCCATCGTATTAAAAGTTTACATTTACGTTGTGTGACTCAAACGATTTTCAAAAGTATTGAACTCTTTCAACCATCCTTCTAGATTTCGGTGTCAATCATTTTATGATGAACATTATTCTTATTTGTCGTATTCAAGTTGGTAAGGGATACAATGCTCCACAACTGGAGCTAGCCTTTCTATGATTGGAAGAAGATCTTCTTCAAATTCACCAGGAACATAATGATTGAATATTTTTGAAAATGTGTCGGCCTCAATGAATATAATCTTGAGGGGAATACAATCACTTGCTCTTTGACAATTTTATCAACATGACTGAGATTATAGGTGTAACACTTAACATTATTTATCTAGAATATAATATAAGGCACTACAATTTTAATAATTTAAGTAGTATTGATATTCATAGCGAAGTCTTTTTGATAATATAATATTACAAATCATAAGATTGTAACAAAATATCACCGGTCATCTTGTTAAAGTTTAAGGTACATTCATCCTAAAAGATAAATTTAAAGGTTTACATCTACAAAATATTATCTCAAAACAAAGTATTTGGAGTACTACGACTATTTGCATCTTATTTCTTATTTATACAAACATGAAATAAAAGGGTGAGATAAAATCTCAATGAGTTCCAAAAACAGAAAGACAATGTTTTAAAAATATTTTTGATAAGTTTCCAGAATAATTCAGTATATAATATGCATTCAATGTATGAGACATAACTTTTTTATAAAAAAAATAATTAGCATTAAGCATTTTATCATGACTATGAATTAGAATCACATTAGCGTGAGTCCCCAATGTAATTATAACCTTTGAGTGAAGTTGATAGTTGGCCATGACCATCCTAAGGACTATTCCTTCACGTAGTATTTCAATTCGAAACACACTATAAGTCACCATGAAATCTTATTCGTATTGTTTATGTAAGGTATAAATCTTAAACTTCATAAAATATTACAAGTATTATTCGCAATAAACCTCACACAAAAAGCAAGATATGATTAAAAATAAAAATAAAAATAAAAATAAAAATAAAAATTAAAAAGCAGAGTTTTAGCTGTAGCTAAAATAAGCTGCTCGACCATTTTACCAGAACCAAAACTAGAAAGCATCAGTCTGTCAATTTCGGCTAAACCAAAAAGAACTCGCTTAGCTCATATTAAAGTACATAGGATAAATAATTTCAAATTTCACTTCAACAAGTGTATGCGATCAAGTCTAGAGATTTCCCTAGTGATTTTCACGCCAGCTTCGAAAACACTCATAACAATAAAAAATATAACTCCACAAACCAGTCAAATATCAGACAATATTCAGACATGCATTTTATCTCAATCAACACCATATTATGTTCCAAATATGCAAGAAAATAACAAGTCATCAATTAACTCAAAACACAAAATTTTCTTAGTACGTGGCTGGTCAACAAAAGTGTTCCTCACACTCATAAGTTATTCCAGGGTTCCTCACACTCATAATTTTTCAACACAAACCCATTTACAGTAATCAATCACTGCCTCTATTCAAATAACCTTGACACCATAAATGCAAAGGCATGATTGAAAGAGAAAGAACTCACTTGTTGTTATGCTCCTTTTAGCATATTCTTTCACTAATTTTTCTTGCTACACTCCTATCTCTTTTTTTTTCATCTATTTCCCATTGCTTGAAGTGGTTCGAATGAATGGAGATTGTTGAAACTTGCGTTCACGAAATTACATTTTGAACTTTTATGATTGTAGATAAGAAAATGAAGTGATTTGTGTGCTGCTCGAACTAAGAATCCTACGACTCTAATTAATAAAACTCATTATTAGTTCAAGTATATGGCATCCATTATCGAAGAACAAATGATTTACATACTAATAAACACATGTCAAAAATATATTAAAAAAAGTACATTTTTTAAAGATTTAGAGTCGTAGGCTTGTTACACAGGGTAGTCAGTCAAATCTGAAGCTTAATGCCTAGCCAATATGGTTATCTAATACAAAATCTAGTAAGTAGTAATTACATTTTTTGAATCTATAGCAATATCCAATTAAGCTTAAAACAATGACGACAAGAACAAGGGTATATCACATAAGGGTGGTACTTGGGATCTGCCCCTAAGAGGAGAGCAGAAGCACCATGCCAAGTACACCAACAGATGATGTTATTCTTGTTGATGTTTCTCTCGTGTTTTTGCTTTGTTTGGCAATCTTAATTACTTTGTAATTAAAAAGCATTCTACTTGTTTTTACATATTCTTCATTATTACCTTGACCTATCCTTGAGCCTTTGTTCATGTAACAACATCGACCTCTGCAAAAAATGCCTGATGTGTGCGCCCTGTTAGAGAATTATTGTGTTTTCATGTTCACTTCATTTCCCTCATTTAGTTTTAAAATAATTTTTTCTCTTTTAATCCTCTAATCGCTAATTTTTTTAATGGCTTCCTCCAACACTTTCTTCTTCCCTTTTGTCGTAAGCCGTCATCATCTCCACTCTTGTCGTCTCCGTCGCAAAATCATCTTCTGCGAAATATCTCTTCGACGGTCCTCCGCCGTAATGCTTCGAATTTGTCGACTCTACTCCAAATACCCTGACCCACTCTGCTCCAAGATACCCCGATAAGAGTACAGGTTGATCGTTTGCCAACAAAAAAGTTCCTCTCTTTGTTCATTTATGATTTTGCTGCTGCTTTACGATTTTTCCACTATAAATTCAATTTCGTTTTTGGAATCTTTGATCCGCCATCAATATTTCCCTCGCTATTGAACTCTTTCCTTCTTATGTTATTTTACGTGTACTCATTATTGGTGTGTCTCATATTCTTAGTTTTACTTTAATGTAGTATATGTTGGGTAGTTCACAGTTTGCAGTCGAAGCTATTGATGTAGGCACATACAACAACTTGGCTCAGAGACCACTATTTTTCTTGCAAAATTTGTCACATATTGTTGGAGGATGGAAGATGCATCACTTCTTCTTATCAGAATAGATGATCAACTTGCCAGGTACGAAAAAGTAAGTGACTAAAGTTATAATTATAATCTACTGTTCAAAAGATATGTTTCATTGAATTGAGAAATAATTAAAATATGAATAAAAAAGAAGAATTGAATCATTTTTAATTTCAAAAAGTTATTGGCTTCGATAATTTTAAATTTCACGAAGAAAAATCTGCATGTATTGTGGAAAATTTTCAATTTTCAAATGTTAAAGTTAATGACTTCGATCATTTTAAGTAACTATCTTTGTTGGAATTGTGATTTTTTATTTTATTTTAAATCGAATATATTAGAATTTTAATTTACAAACACTCAAACTATTTTTAATATTAATAGAGTAATCGTAATCATTAACATTTTGGTTTCAAAACCAAAATCCAAAATTTATAACAATTTGATTACAAAATATTAATTTAACAATTATAAGTATACATCAAGTACAAATAATGCAAAATCATTACTTTAATTCATATCAAAACACTATAAAATAAACAAAAAATTAGATTAAAAGATATGATTCACTGAATTGGAAAAATAATTAAAATATGAACAAAAAAGACAGGATCATTTTAAATTTCAAATTATGGCTTCGATAATTTTAAATTTCACGAAGAAAAAATTGCTATATATTTAATCTTCATATGTTAATTAACACTTAAATATTTTAATAACGATCTTTTGTGGGAACAAATTTAAATTTTTAAATAATAATTAAATTTTTAATGTACCATCATTCATGATGTTAAATTAGTTAATCTTAAATATATGACATTTTAGTTACAAATGAACAAAAAGATAACAATTTGAGACAAATCTCATTGTCAAACAATTTAAGTATACTCAAGACAGTTAATTGCTGAATTCTCAATTTCACTCATTTAACATACATTACGACAATAGAAAAAATTAATTGTCTTATTTGTAATAAAATGACCAAATGTTAAAGTTCAAATGACTTACGTAGTCATATTATTCAAAAAACTGATCTATGTGGAATGTGAAATTTACCAAATTCAAATATAATTTATCAAATTTACATAAACTATCTTTTATTCTCTCATCTCATGACTTTAGTTACATGACCAAAATTTACTTCGATACATATTAATGTCACAAATTATAGCTACTACAAAACAAATAATCAGATGAATTATAAATTTCTGTCAATTCACTACAACATGTATTTAATGATCACGCTGATAATTCAAAAGTGACCTTTGTCACCTTTTCTAGTTTCTTCGCATATGTATAATCTACAATATTCATATCAATACATTATTTTTTGAACTCTCACTCGCTTAGACATTATTTTGATTTGGATTTCAATGATTATACATGTCAATGTCCGCGATATGATGAAGTTTGAGTTGTTCGCTGTGTGCTACTTACTAGTGAGGTGAAACCAATTTCGGTTGGTGTTGTTCTATATATATATATATATTATATATCAACTTTGTTTATGATTTATTTTATTGAAAATCAGAATATATTTAAACTCTTTTTGAATGATCAACTCTAAAACTTTTTGACTTTAACTCACAGAAAAACACATTTGCATGCCAACAATCAAGAATAACTTTCTCTCAAATTTCCAAAATAGGTAGACAAGAATGTGATATATACAACATAACAAATCTAAAAATATAACCAGCAAATGATTCTTACAGACCTATCGTATGAACAAAGAAGACATTGTTTTTTACAAGAACTATTGTAACCAAAACTCAAGACCCAAAAATTACCAATCAAAACCATTACTTTGAGTTTACTTCCTTCAAATCACTAGCACAAAGATTGAGAGATAAAGCAAATCCAACAAATAATAATTATTTCAATACAAAATTCAACTTCTAAACTATCAAAGAAACATCATTTGGTACTAATTATTTTTTGGATTACAGACATCATTGGAACACTCTATTATATATATTTAAAACAGACTCTGTTGTCATCTCATACTATTTCCTCCACATATGTAGTTTCTAATCCTTAATTTGGAGGTACACATTAGCTTTTTGACTGTGAATGAGAAATGTGTGCATATGTGGAGTAAATAGTATGCGGTGGCAGCAAAGTCTATTTTAAATATATATAAAATAAAGTGTTCCAATAATGTCTTCAATCCAAAAAATAGTTAGTACCAAATAATGTTTCTTTGATAGTTTAGAAGTTGAATTTTATATTGAAAGAATTATTACCTGTTTTTACTTTATTAGTGGTTTGAAGGAAGTAAACACAAAATAATGATTTTGAATGGTAATTTTTGGGTCTTGAATTTTAGTTACAATAGTTGTGATAAAAAATAATGTCTTCTTTGTTCCTATGATAGGTTTGTAAAAATCATTTGCTGGTGATATTTTTATATTTGTTATGTTGTATATATCACCTTCTTGCATGCAAATGTGTTATTTGTGAGTTAAAGTCAAATAATTTTTGAGTTGATCATTCAAAAAAGATTTATATATATTTGATTTTCAGTAAAATAAAATATGAAAACAAAGTTGATATATATAATTTTATATATATATATATATTCAATTGAATGCAATCATTGTAATTATATACCTTTTCATCCAACAAAATGATGTCTCAAGAGATTAGTTCATCCTCACTTCGTATGGTGTAGATAATACACATGCGAACAACTCGAACTTTGATACTCCAATTAGCGCGCTGATCATTAGCATGCTCAAGAAAAGTATAGTCCATCTGAATTTGTTTTGCAATGTTTGTATTTCAGATATGTGAAGTTTTTTGTTCTGTAAAGTGAGTGAGAGAACAAAAAATATTTGAATTTGATTTTCTACTTTGAATATTGGTAAATATATATAGTATATAAATATTTAGAAATGATGGACAAAGTCATGTCTCTTTGAATCTTGATCAATTTTATTTTACTGAAATTAATTAAATTTAATTTGTTGTTTTATAGAGTTGATTGACATAAAATTAAAGTAGTTCATTTGCAATTATTTGTATTTGATGTATACTTATAATTGTTTGACAATTAATATTTTGTAACCGAATTGTTATAAATGTTGGATTTCGATTTTTAAACCAAAATATTAATTATTATGATTACTCTATTAATATTAATAATAGTTT
>PGWS01027381.1:0-25927 GCA_002896235.1 Cicer reticulatum | reverse complement strand
TTTAGGGTTTAAGATTAAGGTCATTTTGGTCTTAGGTGTTTGGTTTCAGTGTTTAGGGTTAAGGGTTTATAGTTTAGGGTTTAGGGTTTAGGGTTTATGGTTTAGGGTTTAGGGTTTAGGGTTTTGCGGTTCGTGTTTATGGTTTAAGGTTAAGGGTCTAGGTCATATCTAGTCCATTTTGTTTCTTAATCAATGTTGTTCGTCGAATAAGTGCATAATTTTAGGTCATTATTGTTTTTGTTATGTTTCTTTCTGTCAATTTTAGTTCTTATATATGTAGTTTGTCCAATAAGTACAAAAGTCTCAATAAATTAACATTTTAGGTTAGTTTGGTCTTTACTAGGTTAAGGGATTAGGGTTTAGGGTTTAGGTTTTATGGTTTAAGGGTCTAGGTCTATTCTAGTCCATTTTGGTTTTAACCAATGTATTTCATGATATAATTAAAAGCATAATTCTCAATGGATATAGATTTTAGGTTATTTTGTTGTTTACTAGGGGGAATCTAGTCCATTTTGTTTCTAAAACACTGTAGTTCGTCTAATAAATGCAAAAGATTCAATATATTAAAATTTTAGGTCATTGTGGAATATGTTATGTTTTTTGTTGTTGTCCATTTTAGTTGTTAATCAATGTAGTTCAACCTATTAGTGCAAAAGTGTCACTTGATTTAGATTTTAGGTTTTAGGATTTAGGTCTTCGGTGTTTGGTTTTAGGATTTAGGGTTTAGGGTTTAAGGTTTGGGGTTTAGGGTTTAGTGTTTAGGTTTTAGGGTTTAGGGTTTGGGTTTTGGGTTTGCGGTTTAGTGTTTTGCGTTTCGGGTTTATGGTTAAGAGTTAAGGGTTTAGGTGGTATCTAGTACATTTTGGTTCTTAATCAATGTAGTTCATGTTATAAAAGCCAAATTCTCAATGGATATAGATTTTAGGTCATTTTGTTATTTACTAGGTGTATTCTAGGTCTATGCATTGTAGTTCGTCCAATAAGAACAAAATTCAAAATGCATTAATAGTTTATGGTTTATGGTTTAGGGTCTAGGGTTTAGGCTTTACGATTTAGTATTTTTGGGTTTCGGGTTCATGGTTTAGGGTTAAGGGTCTAGGTCATATCTAGTCCATTTTGTTTCTTAATCAATGTAGTTCGTCGAATAAGTGAATAAGTGTTACTAGATTAAAAATCAATATTTTTCTTTTAAGACAACAAGTTTTATATCAATAATCTTACAATACTATTAATTTATATCTAGCCTCAAACATATGATGGGGAAAAGCCCTTACCTTAGCGCTTTCTTTCTTAACACCTCTAAATTGCACGAAAATAGCTCACGAACAGAATGAATTCAACACCGGTAGAATTGGAATTTACGGCTCAGAAAATATATTTTGAGAGTGTGAGAATGACCAAATATGTGTGACAACAAGATGCTTAATAGAAACGTATGAACATATAAGCTATTTACGTTGCACTATTACCATTGATTTCTTGTCTAAAATTGAAGTGCACTTAATTCCAACATTATACTACCAATAATTACTATTTCTTTAATTTTATTAGGTTGTTACAAAGCCAATTGAAATTTATATGTATGAGTTAATTTGAATTAACTAATAGAGTTCACCATATATTGAAGGGTGTCACACACTAATTTTTATTAAATAAATAAATTAGAGATTGTCACATCACCCTTTTAATTTTTTTATCTAATAGTTACGAAACCAAAAAATTTCATAGAATTATTTTTGTAGACAATTATAATAAAATTATAATTTTAGTTTAAAAAAGATGAATGCATGAGATACAAAAAGGACAATAGTCTTTTTGTGTCCTCTCTTAATTGCACAAAGAAACTTATAATTAAATTTATAATCTTCCTTTAAAAAATAAATTAAGGGTGTTTAAAATGAATTAATGCACATTATGTCAAAAAACACAATGAATTGTCATAAAGGAGAGTAAAAGAATGAGTCAAGTCACTAATTTTTTGTTTTTATAGGATGAACCAAAAATATTTTTCAACACTTGGTTTCACTAACTCTATATATCTCCTAAAATGAATACTTATTTGGTCGCAAATAAAACTAACAACACGATATAACTTATATAAATTCTAATTTAATTAAATAATTCAACTAATATTTTTATCAACTAAAATAAATCAAGCAAGACAAAAATACCACTCACACATAACAAAATAAACAAACATATCTAACACATCAATTTCATGATTATCGAAACTAATCAAATAAAAAAATGTCCATTTATGAAATAATGACATCATAAATAGTCCCCATGTAATTGTCACGTCAAAACAATTAAATAAAATGAAGATTATAATTATTTAAGTAGAATAGAGTGTGATAAAATTTAATTTAATTTATTTACACATAGAATAATTATTAATTTAGTAATTTCTATTACTAAAAAGAACATATATAATGTATATGAAAATTTTGGGGTGTTACAACTTTTTCGGCGATTTTCGTATCCCATGAAAAAATTGGAACAAAATCTATATTTTCGGACAAGACAATGGCTAGTTTTGAAATCTGACACGGAACCAGAACACTATTATATATTTAGGAGAAGAATTCTATAAGTTCTCCCGGTCCTTGATTTCATCTGGACTTTTCAGGCAATTTTCTTTCCACCCGACAAAAATGGACCAAAATCCGTATGTTCGAACAAGACGATGGCTAGTGTTTGAAATCTGACACGAAACCCAAATAGAGTTATAAATTTAGGAGAAGAATGGTTTAAAAGTCTCTTGGTCCTCTATTTCATCTAGATATTTCAAGAAATTTTCTTTCTCCTCGACAAAAATGGACCAAAATTCGTATTTTCGAACAAGATGATGGTCAGTGTTTGAAATTTGACGCAGAATCCGAAACATTGTGATAAATTAAAGGAGATGGATGCTATAAAGTCTTCATGTCCTCGATTTCATCTTGAATTTTCCGGCGATTTTCGTATCCCTTGAAAAACATGGAACAAAATATGTATTTTCGGACAAGACGATGGCTAGTGTTTGAAATCTTACCCGAAACCCGAAACATATTTTTTAAATTTAGGAGAAGAATGCTATAAGGGTCCCCTGGTCCTCGATTTCATCTGGACTTTTCGGGTGATTTTCGTACTCCTCGAAAAAAATGGACCGAAATCCATATTTTCGAACAAGACGACGAATAATGTTTGAAATCTGACGGGGAATTTGAAACATTGTTATAAATTAAGTAGAAGAATGCTATTAAAGTCTCCCAGTCTTCGATTTCATCTGGACTTTTCTGGCGATTTTCATACCACCCGACAACAATAAACCAAAATTTGTATTTTTTCAACAAGACGATGGCTAGTGTTTGAAATTTGACACGGAATCTGAAAAAGAGTTATAATTTTAGGAGAAAATGCTATAAGGGTCTCCTAGTCCTAAATTTCATCTCGACTTTTCGGGTAATTTGCATACCACCCGTCACAAATTGACCATAATCCGTGTTTTCGAATAAGACGATGGCTAGTTGTTGAAATCTGATGCGTAGCTCGAAAGACTGTTATATATTTAGGAGAAGAATGCTATAAGGGTCTCCCGATCCTAGATTTCATGTAGACTTTTCGACGATTTTCATACCCCTCGACAAAAATGGACCGAAATCTGTACTTTCGGACCAGACAATGGCTAGTGTTTGAAATCAGACACGGAACCAGAAACACTATTATATATTTAGGAGAAGAATGTTATAAGGGTCTCGCGATCCTCGATTTAATCTAGACTTTTCGGGCGATTTTCATACCCCTCGACTAAAATGGACCAAAATCTGTATTTTCGGACCAGACAATGGCTAGTGTTTGAAATCTGACACAAAACCTGAAATAGTTATAAATTTTGGACAAGAATGCTATAAAAGTCTTATGGTCCTCGATTTCATCAGGACATTTCGGGTGATTTTCGTAACAACCGACTAAAATTGACCGAAATTCGTATTTTCGAACAAGATGATGGCTCATTTTTGAAATCTGTAACGGAATCCAAAACACAGTTATAAAATTAGGAGAAGAATGCGGTAAGGGTCTCCCGGTCCTCGATTTTTTATGGACTTTTCAGGCGATTTTCATACCCCCGACAAAAATTAACCGTAATCCGTATTCTCGAATAAGACGATGGCTAGTGGTTGAAATTTGACGTGGAACCCGTAACATTGTTATATATATAGGAGAAGAATGCTATAAGGATCTCCTGGTCCTCGATTTCATCTGGACTTTTCGGGGAATTTTCTTACCTCTCGACAAAAATGGACCGAAATCCGTATTTTTAAACAAGACATTGGTTAATGTTTGACATTTGGCTCAGAATCCAAGACATTAATATATATTTAGGAGAACAATGCTATAAGTGTCTCCCGGTCCTCGATTTCATCTGGACTTTTTCGGCGATTTTCGTATCCCATGAAAAAAATGGAACCAAATCTGTATTTTCGGACAAGACAATTGCTAGTTTTTGAAATCTAACACGGAACCAGAACACTATTATATATTTAGAAGAAGAATTCTATAAGGGTCTCCCGGTCCTTGATTTCATCTGGACTTTTCAGGCAATTTTCTTTCCACCCGACAAAAATGGACCAAAATCCGTATTTTCGAACAAGACAATGGCTAGTGTTTGAAATCTGACACGAAACCCAAAACACAGTTATAAATTTAGGAGAAGAATGCTTTAAAAGTCTCTTGGTCCTCTATTTCATCTAGATATTTCAGGAAATTTTCGTTCTCCTCGACAAAAATGGACCGAAATCCGTATTTTCGAACAAGATGATGGTCAGTGTTTGAAATCTGATGCAGAATCCGAAACATTGTTATAAATTAAGGAGAAAAATACTATAAAAGTCTCCATGTCCTCGATTTCATCTTGACTTTTCTAGCGATTTTTCGTATCCCTTGACAAAAATGGAACAAAAATCTATAACAGTGTTTCATGTTCTACGTCTAATATCAAAAACTAGCCATTGTCTGGTCCGAAAATACGGATTTTGGTCCATTTTTGTCGGGTGGAAAGAAAATTGCCAGGAAAGTCCTGATGAAATCGAGGACCATAAGACTTTTATAACATTCTTCTCAAAAATTTATAACTGTGTTTCAGGTTTTGGGTCAGATTTCAAACACTAGCCATTGTCTGGTCGGAAAATACAGATTTTGGTCCATTTTTGTCGAGGGGTATGAAAATCGGCCGAAAAGTCTAGATTAAATCGAGGATCTGGAGACCCTTATAGCATTCTTCTCCTAAATATATAACAGTGTTTCTGGTTCCGTGTCAGATTTCAAACACTAGCCATTGTCTGGTCTGAAAATACAGAATTCGGTCCTTTTTTGTCGAGGGGTAAGAAAATCGTCCGAAAAGTCTAGATGAAATTGAGGATCGGGAGACCTTTATAGCATTCTTCTCCTAAATGTATAACAGTCTTTCGAGCTACGCATCAGATTTCAACAACTAGCCATCGTCTTATTCGAAAACACGCATTTGGTCAATTTGTGTCGGGTGGTACGAAAATTACCCGAAAAGTCGAGATGAAATTTAGGACTGGGAGACCCTTATAGCATTTTGCTCCTAAAATTATAAATTTGTTTCAGATTCCGCGTCAAATTTCAAACACTAGCCATCGCCTTGTTGAAAAAATACGAATTTTGGTCTATTGTTGTCGGGTGGTACGAAAATCGCCTGAAAAGTCCAGATGAAATCGAAGACCAGAAGACTTTAATAGCATTCTTCTACTTAATTTATAACAATGTTTCAAATTCCTCGTCAGATTTCAAACATTATTCATCGTCTTGTTCGAAAATATGGATTTTGGTCCATTTTTGTCGAGGGGTACGAAAATCGCTCGAAAAGTCCAGATGAAATCGAGGACCAGGGGAACCTTATAGCATTCTTCTCCTAAATTTAAAAATATGTTTCGGGTTTCGGGTAAGATTTCAAACACTATCCATCGTCTTGTCTGAAAATACAGATTTTGTTCCATTTTTGTCAAGGGATACGAAAATCGCCGGAAAAGTCAGAATGAAATCGAGGACAGTGAGACTTTTATAGCATTTGTCTCCTTAATTTATAACAATGTTTCGGATTCCGCGTCAGATTTCAACCACTGACCATCATCTTGTTCGAAAATATGGATTTCGGTCCATTTTTGTCGAGGAGAACGAAAACAGCCTGAAATATCTAGATGAAATAGAGGACCAAGAGACTTTTAAAGCATTCTTCTCCTAAATTTATAACTGTGTTTTGGGTTTCGTGTCAGATTTCAAACACTAGCCATCGTCTTGTTCGAAAATACAGATTTTGGTCCATTTTTGTCGGGTGGAAAGAAAATTGCGTGAAAAGTCCAAATGAAATCAAGGACCATGAGACCCTTATAGAATTCTTCTCCTAAATAAATAATAGTGTTTTGGTTCCGTGTCAGATTTCAAAAACTAGCCATTGTCTTGTCCGAAAATACAGATTTTGTTCCATTTTTTTCAAGGGATACGAAAATCGCCGAAAAAGTCCAGATGAAATCGAGGACCAGGAGACTTTTGTAGGATTCGTCTCCTAAATTTATAAAAATGTTTCGGATTCCACGCCAAATGTCAAACATTAACCAATGTCTTGTTTAAAAATACGGATTTCGGTCCATTTTTGTCGAGAGGTACGAAAATCGTCCGAAAAATCCAGATGAAATCGAGGACTAGGAGACCTTTATATCATTCTTCTCCTAAATTTATAACTGTGTTTCGAGTTTTGCATCATATTTCCACCACTAGCCATCGTCTTGTTCGAAAATACAGATTTCGGTCAATTTTTGTCAAGTGGTACGAAAAATCACCCGAAAAGTCTAGATGGAATCGAAGACCAGGAGACACTTATAGCATTGTTCTCCTAAATATATAACAGTGTTTCAAGTTCTGCGTCAGATATCAAATACTAGCCATGGTCTGGTCCGAAAGTACATATTTTAGTCCATTTTTGTGGGGTGGTACGAAAATCACCCGAAAAGTCCAGATGAAATCGAGGACCATGAGATCCTTATAGCATTCTTCTCCTATATATATAACAATGTTACGGGTTCCGCGTCAAATTTCAACCACTAGCCATCGTCTTGTTCGAAAATACGAATTACGGTTAATTTTTATTTGGGGTATGAAAATCGCCTGAAAAGTCCAGATAAAATCGAGGACAAGGAGACCCTTATAGCATTCTTCTCCTAAATCTATAACTGTGTTTTGGGTTCCGTTACAGATTTCAAACACTAGCCATCATCTTGTTCGAAAATACGAATTTCGGTCTAATTTAGTCGGTTGGTATGAAAATCGCCCGAAATGTCCTGATGAAATCGAGGAACATAAGAATTTTATAGCATTCTTCTCCAAAATTTATAACTGTGTTTCAGGTTTTGGGTCAGATTTCAAACATTAGCCATTGTCTGGTCCGAAAATACAGATTTTGGTCCATTTTTGTCGAGGGGTATGAAAATCTGCCGAAAAGTCTAGATTAAATCGAGGATCGGGAGACCCTTATAGCATTCTTCTCCTAAATATATAACAGTGTTTCTGGTTCCGTGTCAGATTTCAAACACTAGCCATTGTCTGGTCCGAAAATACAGATTTCTGTCCTTTTTTATCGAGGTATGAAAGATCGTCCGAAAATTCTAGCCATCGTCTTATTCGAAAACACGCATTTTGGTCAATTTGTGTCGGGGTACGAAATTACCGAAAAGTCGAGATGAAATTTAGGACTGGGAGACCCTTATAGCATTTGCTCCTAAAATTATAAATTTGTTTTAGATTCCGCGTCAAATTTCAAACACTAGCCATCGCCTTGGTTGAAAAAATACGAATTTTTGTCTATTGTTGTCGGGTGGTACGAAAATCGCCAGAAAGTCCAGATGAAATCGAAGACCAAAAGACTTTAATAGCATTCTTCTACTTTAATTAATAACAATGTTTCAAATTCCTCGTCAGATTTCAAACATTATTCATCGTCTTGTTCGAAAATATGGATGTTGGTCCATTTTTGTCGAGGGGTACGAAAATCGCTCGAAAAGTCCAGATGAAATCGAGGACCAGGGGAACCTTATAGCATTCTTCTCCTAATTTAAAAATATGTTTCGGGTTTCGGGTAGATTTCAACACTATCCATCGTCTTGTCTGAAAATACAGATTTTGTTCCATTTTTGTCAAGGGATACGAAAATCGCTGGAAAAGTCAGGATGAAATCGAGGACAGGGAGACTTTTATAGCATTTGTCTCCTTAATTTATAACAATGTTTCGGATTCCGCGTCAGATTTCAACCACTGACCATCATCTTGTTTGAAAATATGGATTTCGGTCCGTTTTTGTCGAGGAAGAACGAACTGCTGAAATATCTAGATGAAATAGAGGACCAAGAGACTTTTTAAAGCATTCTTCTCCTAAATTTATAACTGTGTTTTGGGTTCCGTGGTCAGATTTCAAACCACTAGCCAATCGTCTTGTTCGAAAATACGGATTTTGGTCCATTTTGTCGGGTGGAAAGAAAATTGCCTGAAAAGTCCAAATGAAATCAGAGGACCGGGAGACCCTTATAGAATTCTTCTCCTAAATATATTAATAGTGTTTTGGTTCCGTGTCAGATTTAGAAAACTAGCCATTGTCTTGTCCGAAAATACAGATTTTGTTCCATTTTTCTCAAGGGAGATTGAAAATCACCGAAAATAGTCCAGATGAAATCGAGGACCAGGAGACTTTTTTAGGATTCGTCTCCTCAATTTATAAAAATGTTTCGGATCCCACGCAAATGTAAACATTAACCAATGTCTTGTTTAAAAATACGGATTTCGGTCCATTTTTGTCGAGAGGTACGAAAATCGTCCGAAAAATCCAGATGAAATCGAGGACAGGGAGACTTTATATCATCTTCTCCTAATTTATAACTGTGTTCGGGTTTTTGCATCATATTTCCACCACAGCCATCGTCTTGTTCGAAAATACGGATTTCGGTCAATTTTGTCAAGTGGTACGAAAAATCACCGAAAAGTCCTAGATGAAATCGAAGACCGGGAGACACTATAGCATTGTTCTTAAATATATAACAGTATTTCAAGTTCTGCGTCAGATATCAAATACTAGCCATGGTCTGGTCTGAAAGTACATATTTTAGTCCATTTTTGTGGGGTGGTACGAAAATCACCCGAAAAGTCCAGATGAAATCGAGGACCAGGAGATTCTTATAGCATTCTTCTCCTATATATATAACAATGTCACGGGTTTCGCGTCAAATTTCAACCACTAGCCGTCGTCTTGTTCGAAAATACGAATTACGGTTAATTTTTGTTGGGGGTATGAAAAATCGCGGACTGAAAAGTCCAGATAAATCGATGGACAAGGATGACCCTTATCGCATTCTTCTCCTAAATCTATAAACTGTGTTTTCGGGTTCCGTTACATATTTCAAACACTAGCTCATCATCTTGTTCGAAAAATACGAATTTCATACGGTTAATTTGCTCGGTTGGTAACGAATATCTCCCGAAATGTCCTGATGAAATCGAGGAACATTAAGAATTTTATTAGCATTCTTTCTCCAAAATTTATAACTGTGTTCAGGTTTTTGGGTCAGATTTCAAACATTAGCCATTGTCTGGTCCGAAAATACAGATTTTGGTCCATTTTTGTCGAGGGTATGAAAATCTGCCGAAAAGTCTAGATTAAATCGAGGATCGGGAGACCCTTATATTATTCTTCTCCTAAATATATAACAGTGTTTCTGGTTCCGTGTCAGATTTCAAACACTAGCCATTGTCTGGTCTGAAAATACAGATTTCGGTCCTTTTTATCGAGGGGTATGAAAATCGTCCGAAAATTCTATATGAAATCGAGGATCGGGAGACCTTATAGCATTCTTCTCTAAATATATAAAGTCTTTCGAGCTACGCATCAGATTTCAATAACTACCATCGTCTTATTTCGAAAAACACGCATTTTGGTCAATTTGTGTCGGGTGGTATGAAATTACCCGAAAAGTCGAGATGAAATTAGGACTGGGAGACCCTTATAGCATTTGCCTCCTAAAATTATAATTTGTTTCAGATTCCGCGTCAAATTTCAAACACTAGCCATCGCCTTGTTGAAAAAATACGAATTTTGGTCTATTGTTGTCGGGTGGTACGAAAACCGCCAGAAAAGTCCAGATGAAATCGAAGACCAGAAAGTCTTTCGAGCTACGCATCAGATTTCAACAACCAGCCATCGTCTTATTCGAAAACACGGATTTTGGTCAATTTGTGTCGGGTGGTACGAAACTAACCCGAAAAGTCGAGGTGAAATTTAGGACCAGGAGAACCTTATAGTATTTTTCTCTTAAAATTATAACTCTTTTTCAGATTCAGCATCAAATTTCAAACACTAGCCATCGTCTTGTTGAAAAACTACGAATTTTTGTCTATTGTTGTCGGGTGGTACGAAAATCGCCAGAAAAGTCCAGATGAAATCGGAGACCGGGAGACTTTAATAGCATTCTTCTACTTAATTTATAACAATGTTTCAAATTCCTCGTCAGATTTCAAACATTATTCATCGTCTTGTTCGAAAATATGGATTCGGTCCATTTTGTCGAGGGGTACGAAAATCGCTCGAAAAGTCCAGATGAAATCGAGACCAGGGGAACCTTATAGCATTCTTTCCTAAATTTAAAAATATGTTTCGGGTTTCGGGTAAGATTTCAAACACTATCCATCGTCTTGTCCAAAAGTACAGATTTTGTTCCATTTTTGTCAAGGGATACGAAAATCACCGGAAAAGTCAGGATGAAATCGAGGACAGGGAGACTTTTATAGCATTCGTCTCCTTAATTTATAACAATGTTTCGGATTCCGCGTCAGATTTCAAACACTGACCATCATCTTGTTCGAAAATACGGATTTCGGTCCATTTATGTCGAGGAGAACGAAAATTGCATGAAATATCTAGATGAAATAGAGGACCAAGAGACTTTTAAAGCATTCTTCTCCTAAATTTATAACTGTGTTTTGGGTTTCGTGTCAGATTTCAAACACTAGCCATCGTCTTGTTCGAAAATACGGATTTGCGGTCCATTTTTGTCGAGGTGGAAAGAAATTGCCTGAAAAGTCCAAATTAAATCAAGGACCGGGAGACCCTTATAGAATTCTTCTCCTAAATATATAATAGTGTTCTAGTTCCGTGTCAGATTTCAATAACTAGCCATTGTCTTGTCCGAAAATACAGATTTTGTTCCATTTTTTTCATGGGATACGAAAATCACCGAAAATGTCCAATTGAAATCGAGGACCGGGAGACTTTTGTAGGATTCGTCTCCTAAATTTATAAAAATGTTTCGGATTCCGCGCCAAATGTTAAACATTAACCAATGTCTTGTTTAAAAATACGGATTTCGGTCCATTTTTTGTCGAGGGGTACGAAAATCGCCCGAAAGTCCAGATAAATCGAGGATAGGAGACCTTTATATAATTCTTCTCCTTAAATTATAACTGTCGTTGTTCGGTTTGCGTCATATTTCCACACTACATCGTCTCTGTTCAAAAATACGATTTCGATCAAATTTGTAAAGTGTACGAAAATCACCCGCGAAAGTCTAGATGAAATCGCTGAAGGACTGGGAGACACTTATAGCTTCTCCTAAATAATAACAGTGTTTCAAGTTCTGCGTCAGATATCAAACAGTAGCCATCGTCTGTCCGAAATACATATTTTGTCCATTTTGTGGGTGGTACGAAAAAATCGCCCGAAAGTCCAGATGAAATCGAGACAGGAGTCCTAATAGCATTCTTCTCCCTATATATATAACAATGTACGGGTTCCGCGTCAATTTCAACCATAGCCATCGTCTTCTGCGAATACGGATTACGGTTAATTTTTGTTGGGTATGAAACATCGCCTGAAATATCCAGATAAAATCGAGGACCGGGAGACCCTTAAAGCATTCTTCTCCAAAATTTATAATTGTGTTTTGGGTTTCGTTATAGATTTCAAACACTAGCCATCATCTTGTTCGAAAATACGAATTTCAGTCAATATTAGTCGGTTGGTAAGAAAATCGCCCGAAATGTCCTGATGAAATCGAGGACCATAAGACTTTTATAGCATTCTTCTCCAAAATTTATAACTGTGTTTCAGGTTTTGGGTCAGATATCAAACGCTAGCCATTGTCTGGTCCGAAAATAAATATTTTGGTCCATTTTTGTCGAGGGGTATGAAAATCGGCCGAAAAGTCTAGATTAAATCGAGGATCGGGACACCCTTATAGCATTTTTCTCCTAAATATATAACATTGTTTCTGGTTCCGTGTCAGATTTTAAACACTAGCCATTATCTGGTCCGAAAATACAGATTTCGGTCCATTTTTGTCGAGGGTTATGAAAATCGTCCGAAAAGTCTAGATGAAATCGAGGATCGGGAAACCCTTATAGCATTCTTCTCCTAAATATATAAAAGTCTTTCGAGCTACGCATCAGATTTCAACAACCAGCCATCGTCTTATTCGAAAACACGGATTTTGGTCAATTTGTGTCGGGTGGTACGAAAATTACCCGAAAAGTCGAGATGAAATTTAGGACCAGGAGACCCTTATAGCATTTTTCTCCTAAAATTATAACTCTTTTTCAGATTCAGCATCAAATTTCAAACACTAGCCGACGTCTTGTTGAAAAACTACGAATTTTGGTCTATTGTTGTCGGGTGGTACGAAAATCGCCAGAAAAGTCCAGATGAAATCGGAGACCGGGAGACTTTAATAGCATTCTTCTACTTAATTTATAACAATGTTTCAAATTCTCGTCAGATTTCAAACATTATTCATCGTCTTGTTCGAAAATATGGATTTCGGTCCATTTTTGTCGAGGGGTACGAAAATCGCCCGAAAAGTCCAGATGAAATCGAGGACCAGGGGACCCTTATAGCATTCTTCTCCTAAATTTAAAAATATGCTTCGGGTTTCGGGTAAGATTTCAAACACTAGCCATCGTCTTGTCAGAAAATACATATTTTGTTCCATTTTTGTCAATGTATACGAAAATCGCTGGAAAAGTCAAGATGAAGTCGAGGACAGGGAAACTTTTATAGCATTCGTCTCCTTAATTTATAACAATGTTTCGGATTCCGCGTCAGATTTCAAACACTGACCATCATCTTGTTCGAAAATACGGATTTCGGTCCATTTTTGTCGAGGAGAACGAAAATTGCCTGAAATATCTAGATGAAATAGAGGACCAAGAGACTTTTAAAGCATTCTTCTCCTAAATTTATAACTGTGTCTTGGGTTTCGTGTCAGATTTCAAACACTAGCCATCGTCTTGTTCGAAAATACGGATTTTGGTCCATTTTTGTCGGGTGGAAAGAAAATTGCTTGAAAAGTCCAGATGAAATCAAGGACCAGGAGACGCTTATAGAATTCTTCTTCTAAATATATAATAGTGTTCTGGTTCCATGTCAGATTTCAAAAACTAGCCATTGTCTTGTCCGAAAATATAGATTTTGTTCCATTTTTTTCATGGGATACGAAAATCGCCGAAAAAGTCCAGATGAAATCGAGGACCATGAGACTTTTATAGGATTCGTCTCCTAAATTTATAAAAATGTCTCGGATTCCGCGCCAAATGTCAAACATTAACCAATGTCTTGTTTAAAAATACGGATTTAGGTCCATTTTTGTCGAGGGGTATTAAAATCGTCCGAAAAGTCTAAATGAAATCGAGGATCGGGAGACCCTTATAGCATTCTTCTCCTAAATATATAAAAGTCTTTCGAGCTACGCATCAGATTTCAACAACTAGCCATCGTCTTATTCGAAAACACGGATTTTGGTCAATTTGTGTCGGGTGTTGGACTTTAGTCCTCTTAATCCTAATTTTGACATAATTAACAAACATCCAATGTTCATACATCATATGATAAATCTAACATTTTAACTGAGTAAGATTTTAGGAACAGCAACTCAACCCTACATACTTGAGACAATTGCTTGGAACTCAAGAAATCAACAAAAGTTGAAAATCTACTGAGCAAATCGATTAGGCAATCGATTTCGTAAAAGGGTTGTAAGGAAACATGTAGTTTGTGGTTACACAATCGATTAGGCAATCGACTGGCACAATCAGTAATAAAAATTGTGCAAGTCAGAGGCAACCTGATTTGTATGCTAATCGATTGGCACATCGACTGTGCAAATCACAAAGACAAACAATTGATTGAATAAATCGATTGAGTAATCGATTGGGCAAGTCACAAGGACAATCCATTTACTAGGCTAATCGATTGACAAATTGATGTCGTAAGTAATATTTCAAAAGTAACATGCCCTGTGACAAACACAATCGATTGGACAATCCATTGTGAGAAATTCAATCATGATAAGTTTGGTATCAATCGATTAGGAAATCGATTGAGCTAAACCAACTGGTAAGATCTTTTCAGAAACATACTACCAAATCGATTGGCACTCTGATTAACGTGGAATAAGCTAAGTTCCTGTTTTAAACACAATCGATTGGCAAATCGATTGAAACAAAATTTGAAATCACAGGGAACTCTTAGTATGTGGCCAAATCGATTATGTGTATTATTGAATCGATTATGTGACCTAGTGAATCGACTAAGTAATCGATTGGTTTGATTTTATTATTGGAACAAAACACCTTACATCGATTATGCAATCGATTCATATAAGTCTACACATAATTTTCTGAAAAGTGTATTAAAAGAATCGATTAGGAAATCGATTAGTTTATATAGTTTCAAGATTCAAGAAAAACAAGACTCGCGATAATCGATTGGCAAATCGATTAAGCCCGTTTTATCACATTGATGAATCGATTGGAAATCGATTTATCAGTTGTTTTTCAGAAACTATATAAACAATTTTCAATCATTTTCTCAAATATACTTCAGAACACTGAAGAACTCTTAAGAACCTTTTTGATAACATTCTGATATTGCTTTTTTAGATCAAGACCAAAAGATTATTCATAATCAATAAGAGAGCTGAAAAAGAATTCTTGAGAGAAAAGGCAATGATCTCACAAACACTCAAATGAACAACCAGATTATTGTGTGAGATATATTGATAGAGATTGAAGACAAACTCTGTACTTCTTTTATATCTTTTTGTAACAAAGTTTTGTAAAAAGAAACGACTGCGAAAAATCCAGTTTGGAAACTGGTGGCGATCTTCGTTGATGTAAAGATCATCAAGAAGGAGCTGTACTTGGTCTTGTGTGAGTCTGACGAGTGACTGCAAGGATCAAGGGGTTAAGCAATAGGAAAGAGTTTGAGTTAGATAGATAGGTTTCGAGGAAACTGGACAATCTGTAAACAAGTCTCAATTCTTTCTATTGAAGAAAAAGCTGAAATCCAGTTGGATTGTCAGGACTGGATGTAGGCTGTCATATTGACAGCTGAACCAGGATAAACCTTGGTGCATTCTATCCCTTATCTTTTTACTTTTATCTTGTATGCTGTGTTATATTTCCACTGTGTATAAATCTGAATAAATATTGCATCGTATGATTGTATGTTCGATCTTAATTGTATGCTAGACGTATTCTGTTTTCTATATTGTTTTATGTTGTTAAAGACTGTCATATTCTGCAATAACGAGGTCATAATAATCAACAATTGGTATCAAAGCCTGACTTTTTTAGAGGTAATACTCATAAAAGGAACATGGCCTCAGTTGATTTTCTATGAGAAGGTGCTTCACTTGCAAGACCCCCTGCCTTCAATGGAACCGCAT
The DNA here is from genome assembly GCA_002896235.1 of Cicer reticulatum. Taxonomy (NCBI): domain Eukaryota; kingdom Viridiplantae; phylum Streptophyta; class Magnoliopsida; order Fabales; family Fabaceae; genus Cicer; species Cicer reticulatum. Next base: position 10,166 of record PGWS01027381.1, on the reverse strand, counting down.
ACATGTATTGGAAACATAGGATGCTAATATTTCTCGAAGCTAGTGGTATTGATATTCTAGATGCTGTTGAAAATGAACCCTTCATACCTAAAATTGCTGGAACTAATGATTCACTGATCCCTAAACCCAGATCCGAATGGTCTGAGGATGATAAGAAGAAGGTAGGATATAATGCTAAAGCAAAGAATATTATAACATCTGCTTTGTGTGCAGAAGAATTCTTCAGGGTATCAAACTGTAAATCAGCAAAGGAAATGTGGGACATTCTTCAAGAAACACATGAAGGCACCATATACGTGAAAATAGCTCGTGTAAATACACTCATGCATGAATACGAATTGTTTAGCATGAAGAAAGATGAATCAATAAGTGATCTACAGACTAGGTTTACACACATCATAAACAACCTTCATGCCCTAGGAAAACATGTGGAAAATGAACAGCAAATTGGAAAAATCATGAGGTGTTTAACAAGAGAATGGCAGCCCAAAATAACTGCTATTGCTGAATCAAAAGATCTAACAAAAATGACCATCGCAACACTGTTTGGAAAGCTCAGGGAGCACGAAATGGAGTTGCATAGACTAGATGAGTCATAACAAGATAGCAGGAAAAAGAAAGGACTGTCTTTGAAAGCCCAAACGCATCAATCAACAACTGAACAAGACAGTTGCTCAGATGAATCAAGCAGTGAGACTGATGAAGAACCTGAGATTGGTTTGCTTGTCAAAAAGTTTAAGAAATTTCTGAAACAGAAAGACAACAAATTCAGAAAGCCATCCAATTCTAAAACTAGTGACAACAAGACAATCACCTGTTATGAGTGCGGTAAAACATGTCACATAAAGTCTGAGTGTTACAAGTTGCAAAACAAAAATAGAGCTACAAAAACTAAAGGCAATGAACCAGCCACCAAAACCAGAAAAGCATATGTTGCATGGAATGACAACGAAGAATCCTCTGCCTCTTCAGATGAAGAAGAAGCAAATCTATGTCTTATGGCAAATACCGACTCAGAATCAGAAAATGAGGTTAGTTCACAATATAATCCATCTTATGATGAACTGCAAGAAGCTTTCAATGAACTGCATGATGAGTATGTGAATTCTATTAAACAGTTGATAAGTACAAAGAAAATGCTTGAGAAAATGAAAAATGATCATAAAGAAATTGAAAACTTGTATGAACAACTGAAAAAGGATTCACATGACAAATCTGCAAGATGCATTAAGCTTGAAAAAAATGTTGCATCATTAAAATCTGATTTATTGAAGTTTGCTAGTAGTGAAGATAAACTGAATGTCATACTTAGCAATCAAAGACATGTTAATGAAAAATCTGGTTTAGGATATAAACCCAATATGCATGTGAAAAGGAATAACACTAGATATGGTATTGGTTATATGCAAACCAGAAATGTCAAACATAGTCAAAAATCTGCTATTTCAAGGAATATGTATGACATCTTTACTAAAACCAGAAAAGCATATGTTGCATGGAATGACAACGAAGAATCCTCTGCCTCTTCAGATGAAGAAGAAGCAAATCTATGTCTTATGGCAAATACCGACTCAGAATCAGAAAATGAGGTTAGTTCACAATATAATCCATCTTATGATGAACTGCAAGAAGCTTTCAATGAACTGCATGATGAGTATGTGAATTCTATTAGACAATTGATAAGTACAAAGAAAATGCTTGAGCAAATGAAAAATGATCATAAAGAAATTGAAAATTTTGTATGAACAACTGAAAAAGGATTCACATGACAAATCTGCAAGATGCATTGAACTTGAAAAAAATGTTGCATCATTAAAATCTGATTTATTGAAGTTTGCTAGTAGTGAAGATAAACTGAATGTCATACTTAGCAATCAAAGACATGTTAATGAAAAATCTGGTTTAGGATATAAACCCAAATATGCATGTTAAAAGGAATAACACTAGATATGGTATTGGTTATATGCAAACCAGAATGTCAAACATAGTCAAAAATCTGCTATTTCAAGGAATATGTATGACATCTTTACTAAACCAAACAAATATTCATCCTTTGATGGTACATGTCACTTCTGTTGCAGAAAGGGACATTTTATTTCAAATTGCAAATTTAAAAAACTAGCCAACAGAGGATGGAAACAAGTTTGGATAGCAAAGAAACAAATTTTTGACACTAACCTTCCAGGACCCAATTTAAATTGGGGACCTAAAATAAAATTCTGATTGTGTGTTGCAGGTGTGCTTGACATCCACTAAGCATTTCTTGGTATTTAGATAGCGGATGCTCAAAGCACATGACAGGAGACAAATCCAAATTCCTGTCCTTGACATTAAAGGAAGGAGGTTTTGTCAAATATGGTGACAACAATAGAGGAAAGATTATTGGAATTGGTGACATAGGCAATGAGTCAACTGCAGTAATAAAAAATGTCTTGTATGTAGAAGGGCTAAAACACAATCTGTTAAGTATCAGCCAACTTTGTGATAAAGGATTTCAAGTAAGTTTTTCATCACAATCTTGTATTATTGAGCATAAAGATGACAAACACATAAAGTTAGTTGGTGATAGAATTAATAACATTTATATGTTAGATTTTAATTCTTTGCCAAAGTACTATATGCTGTTTGTTATCTAATTCAGATGAGACTTGGTTATGGCATAAACGTATAGCGCATATTCATATAGATCATTTGAATAGACTGGTTAGCAAATAGCTAGTTATAGGTCTCCCGAACAAGAAGTTTACTAAGGATAGCTTTGTGACTCCTGTGAGAGAAGCAAACTAGTTTAAAACTTCTTTTCCCTCTATAGATATGATCAAAAACCAATAGGGTTTTGCAGTCAGTACACATGGACCTTTTTGGTCCTACTCAAGTGAAGAGCTTTGGAGGTAACCTTTATGGATATGTGTTGGTAGATGACTATTCCAGGTTCACATGGACATATTTTCTGGCTCACAAGAGTGAGGCATTCTCAATTTTAAGAAATTTGCTACTTTGGTTCAAAATGAGAATGACCAGAAAATTATATCAATTAAAAGTGATCATGGAGGTGAATTCCAAAATGATTCTTTTCAAAACTTACTGTGAACAACATGGAATAAACCACATATATATTCTGCCCCTAGGACACCACAGCAAAATGGGGTAGTGGAGAGGAAAAATAGGTCCTTAGAGGAGTTAGCTAGGACTATGCTTAAGGGACTCTAACCTACCTAAGTACTTTTGGGCAGATGCAATTAGTACAGCCACTCATGTTGTCAATAGAGTTCTCATTAGGCCCCTGCTTAGAAAAAACCCCTATGAGTTGTACAAGGGTAGAAAACCAAACATTCCTACTTTAGAATCTTTGGTTGTAAGTGCTTTGTGTTGAACAATGGCAAAGAACACCTAGGAAAGTTTGACCCTAAGGCAGATGAAGGTATTTTTTCTAGGATACTCTCAAACCAGTAAGGCCTATAGAATCTACAACAAAAGAACAAAGACCATAGAAGAGTCAGTTCATGTAAAGTTTGATGAGTTATTTGCAGAAAACTTGAACAAAACTCCTCCTATGGTTGATGACTTTTTGGATGAAGTTGTAGAGTCTGAACCATTAGAACAACCTGTAGATGTACCTCCAACTAGAACTGACTGTATAGAACCCATAAGGAGTGGTGATTTACCTAAGGAATGGAAGTTCAACAGAAACCACCCCATAGATAACATTATAGGGGATATCTCTAAAGGAGTTGCAACTAGAAAGAACCTTAGACAGTTCTGTAACTTTACAGCCTTTGTATCTCAGATTGAACCTAAGAACATTAAGGAAGCCCTATTAGATAGTGAGTGGATACTTGCTATGCAAGAGGAGTTAAACCAGTTTGAGAGAAACAAGGTGTGGAGTCTAGTACGTAAACCAGAAGGGAAGCACATCATAGGAACAAGATGGGTGTTCAGGAACAAATTAGATGAAAATGGAGTTATAACCAGAAACAAAGCTAGGCTAGTAGCCAAGGGTTATAGTCAAGAGGAAGGAATAGATTTTGATGAAACCTATGCCCCTGTAGCTAGGTTAGAAGCCATTAAAATTTTACTTGCTTATGCATGTATAATGGACTTTAATCTTTATCAAATGGATGAGAAAAGCGCCGTTCTCAATGGTGACCTCCAAGAGGAAGTTTTTGTTAGCCAAACACCTGGTTTTGAAAATCCTAATTTTCCTAATCACGTGTATAAGCTATCAAAGGCCCTCTATGGGTTGAAACAAGCTCCAAGAGCTTGGTATGAGAAGCTCAGCAATTTCCTCATTCAACAAAACTTTTTAAGAGGAAATGTTGACAAGACCCTTTTCACAAAGACTACTGGGAAATGATATCTTGCTGGTCCAAGTATATGTTGATGACATAATATTTGGATCTACAAACAATAAGTTGTGCAACGATTTTGAAAATTTAATGAAAGGTAAATTTGAAATGTCAATGATGGTGTGAACTATCTTATTTCATGGGATTTCAAATTAACCAAAGCAAGCAAGGCATTTTCATTAGTCAAACTAAATACTGTAATGATTTGATAAAGAAATTTAGTTTTGAAAACCTTAAGTCCATTGATACTCCATGAGTCAAGGAAATTACTTAGACAGAGATGAGAAAGGTAAACCTATAGATGTTACTAGGTTTCGGGGTATGATAGGATCATTGCTCTATCTTACAGCAAGCAGGTCTGACATCATGTTCAGTGTTTGTATGTGTGCAAGATACCAATCAAATCCTAAGGAGTCTCACCTTAGTGCAGTTAAGAGGATTTTCAGATATCTAGTAGGAACTAAAAGTCTAGGCTTGTAGTATCCTAAGGGATCAACCTGCACTTTAGTTGGTTACTCAGATTCAGACTTTGCCGGATGCAAACTAGACAGGAAAAGTACCTCTGGAACTTGTCATTTACTTGGAAACTCCCTTGTGTCGTGGTTTAGCAAGAAACAGACTAGCATTGCACTATCAACAACTGAAGCTGAATACATTGCAGCTGGGAGCTGCTGTGCCCAGATTCTTTGGATGAAACAACACTTATTGGATTTTGGTGTTGACTTGGGAACAACACCTATTTTGTGTGATAACACAAGTACAATAAGCATTACTAAGAATCCAGTGATGCATTCCAGGACCAAGCACATTGAAGTAAGACATCAGGTCCCTTTCAAAATGGGATCATTAAGCTTGAATATGTTAACACAGCTGAACAGCTGGCTGACATCTTCACCAAAGCTTTACCAAGAGAAAGTTTCCTGCATATAAGGATGAAACTAGGGATCATTGATCCTAGTGAGGTCTGATCTTTGAACCCTTTCACAGGACACTTCTGGTGCTTGCAGTATTTTCCAGTTAAATCGATTGGGTAATCAATACCAGCTTGGTACATAGTTTACAAAATCGATTTGGGAATCGAATGCGTTGGCCCCAGACTTCAAATTCAGAAAATTTTTTACCCTGCCCGAGCGTCGATTTGGAAATCGACTAATTCACCTTTCAACCTTAAAAACATCGATTTGACATCGATTGAGTAAATCTGGAAATCGATTTGGGAATCGATTCACGATATGACCGTTGTGACTCTCCTTTACTAGCCGTTGAATGCAATAATTACTAAATCGATTGAGATTACCCAGCAACGGTAACCTAATCGATTGGGACATCGATTGACGCATCTGAGGGTTTAAAAAGGAACAGTTACCAATCGATTTCTTCACTTTACATCTCCAGATTTCTCAAATTTTCTCTGCTTCATCTCTCTACTCTGTTTCTGCAATCATTCTTGATTTACTATATACATTCAAACACACTTCAACTTACACTTATGGCACGTGTTAAGCAAACTCAAACACGAACTCCCTCACCATCATCTTCATCAAGTGGGCGAACCCCTTCACCTCCACCTACGTTGACTAAAAGGGTTCCCATTCCCACTCATAAGATTCTTGCCAAGGATAAAGGCAAGGCACCTGCTATTGATCAAGGCAAATCCAAGAAGAGAAATGAGCCACCCACTGAGAAGCTTTTGGCTGACGCCATGAAGGAAATCTCTCAGAAAAAGAAGAAGAAACTGATTTCCTCTCCTCCACCTAAGAAAGCTCCTTCATCTAAGGATAAAGAGGTAGAAGCTATTATTCCATCTGACTTTCTCAAAAGGAAAATCCATGAGGCAAGGACTCTGGATTTCGCGTATTTTGATGCAGACGGTTTCACTTTCCAAGACCACTTAAGGTTTCACGGTCTTGAGGGCTTTCTCTCCTCTTCTCTTGATACTTATCCGAGGTTGATAAGGGAATTCTATGCCTCATTCAAGCTAACTGAAGACGGATTCAAAGCTCAAGTTAAAGGCAAAAGGATATCTATGTCCTTTGAAGATTTTTCTACTTTGTCAGGATTGCCATTTCATGGAACATCAATAGACGGCAGTTCTGATGCTGACACTGCTGATGAAGGATGGGAAGCATCGTTTGATCGGCATACTGCTGTTAAGGATCTGATGATTGATGGCTTTGTTGAAACGATTTCACTGCCTATTGGTCAAATGAAGGTCCAACATCAGATGCTTATGTATACTCTGACCCGGATGCTTGTGCCACGATCCGGTAACCATGCTGTAGTCCAGAAGTTGGATATACTACTGCTATGGGGATTGTCCAAGGAGCTCAAGATGAGCTGGACATGGATTGTGCTAAGGCACATGTTGGAGGCATCACAGAGTAAGCTGGTGCTGCCATATCCTCAACTGATCACAAAGATTCTGAAACACTTCAAGGTGTCACTTGTTAATGAAGAATCTTCCAAGACCAACCTTATTTTTTGGAGAATCAATTGTAAATCAGATGCAATTGAAAAGGTTGCATGGTATTTGGATAAGACCACTGTCGAATGTTGAACCAGCTCAACCTAATCCTCAACAAGCTGCTGAACCAGCCCCTCCTGAGTATGTCGCAAAACTGCTGGAATTTATGGAAGTTCAGATGGCTCACAATGCCAAAATGCAAGAGTCACAGGCTAGAACGGAAGCTGCCTTGACAACTCTCCAGACTTCTCTGAATTCAGTTGTTCAGGATGTTGCTGCAATTCAAGCGCATTTAGGTATAAAGCTATCTTTTGAAGATATAGCGGATATCGGTCGGCAAGCCACAGAGGAACCAAATCCAACTCCCCTAGATCGTTCTGCAACTCACGTTGAGGAGACACCTGCTGAGGGTAATACAACGGTCTCTACCTCTCCCTTAGATTATAGTGAGGACCAGCCCAGTTTAGGAGATTAGGTGTTTAGGCTCTTTGTTGTGTTGTAATGACTTGTTTATGGTTGTATTCTTTCTTCTAATATATAATGCATTAGCACGTTTATTCAATTGCCATAATCTGTTTAATTTGCTTATTTGTTGCTCTGATACACTGTTTTTCTGACATCTTTTATCATCCCCCCAGTGCTTATGTTCTACTAACATAGGGAGGAAATTTTTTTTCTGCTTTTTGCCTTAATTGACAAAGGGGGAGAGAATTATTAACTTGTATGTTACACTGCTTACTGCTGCATAATTTGATAACTTTGATGACTGACTAATGACTTATTAAAAATGACTCTGATATTGTTAAATAGCATGTGTACTTATGCTCTGATCTGATGCTCTGATATTATGATCTGATAATGGTACATATGATGCTATGAAAATATATATCTGTTGTTAATATTATATCTTGAATGCTCAACTCAAGTTAAAATTGTATGCTTGTCACTTATGCAAAAAGGGTGAGTGAGCAGTTGGCTGACATTTTCACCAAAGCCTTGCCCAAGGACAGTTTTTTCTTTATAAGAATGAAACTGGTATTATAGATCTCAATGAAATATGATCCATGTGACAAATCGATTGCTACATCGATTGGTTGGTACGTAGTGTTCTATTTTTCTTTTGTCACAACCTCTAGAATCGATTTCATAATCGATTTATCACATCTCATAAGTCAGATTGCTGAAGCTTGGATTACTTCAATCGATTGGGAAATCGATTATAGATTTGAAGAATATTTTTAAGAATCGATTGGAGAATCGATTATTTGGGTAAGTTACATCCACAAATTTGAGAAGTTCTCAAACCTCAAAACACGAGCATCGATTGGGAAATCGATTGGATCAACTTGTTTTGGCCCTGCACTTATGTGAATCGATTTGGAAATCGATGTTGAGATTTGATGTTTTCTGAACTTATGAGGAAATCGATTTGGACATCGATTTAGTAAAGAAGGATCAATTACGAAATCGATTGGGAAATCGATTTACAAGATGTCCGTTGAGAAAAATTATAGCCGTTGGAAGTGGGTGTAACAGATACTTTTCAAACAACGTTAACCTAATCGATTGGGCAATCGATTTGGTAAACCCAGATGTGAAAAACAATCGATTGGGAAATCGATTCTGAACAGCTCTATAGAAACCCTAAATCAATTCTCAACCCATTTTCACCTTTTGCTCTCAATTTTCCCACTGATACTCAATCTCTACTACCTACTCACAAGGTATTGGCTAAGGATAAGGGAAAAGCTGTTGCTACTTCAAAGAATCCAAGTAAAAAGAGGAAAGCTCCTCAAACTGAGAAACTTATGGGTATGCTATGAAGGAAGCTACCTAGAAGAAGAAGACCTCTCCTCAACCAAAGAAGGTTCTGCCTTCTAAAAGTAAACAAGTTGAAGACACTTCTCTTCCTCCTTCCTTCTTGAAGAGAAAAAATCCAAGAGGCAAGGACTTTGGATTTCACATATTTTGATTCAAACGGTTTTACCTTCCAAAACCATTTGAGATTTCATGGATTGGTGGATTTCCTCTCTTGCTCACTGGAAATTTACCCAAGGTTAATTAGAGCATTCTACTCAACGTTCAAGATAACTACAACCGGATTCACTGGTGAAGTCAGAGGCAAGAGAATTTCAATGACTTTTGACGAATTCTCTAAGTTGACTGGTTTACCATTCTATGGTCAAACCATTGATGGAAGAAGAAGAAGCTGACTCTGATGATGAAGGATGGGAATCATCAGTAGACAGGAATGCGGCCACACAGGAAATGATGATCGAAGGATTTGTTGAGAAGGTATCCCTTCCAACAGGTCAAAATGAAAGTTCATCAGCAGGATGCTCATGTACGTGCTAACTCGAATGTTAGTACCTCGCGCCGGCAATCACGCAGTTGTACAGCGGTTGGATATTATCCTGCTATGGGGACTGTACAAGGAGCTCAGGATGAGCGGGCTTGGATAGTGCTGCTGAATATGATCGAGTCAGCACAAGGCAAGCACATGCTACCCTATCCCCAACATGTTACGAAGATTCTGAGGCATTTCAAGGTGTCTCTGGCCAATGAAGGAATCTGTCAAAACCACCTTGACATTTGGTGAATCTATAGTCAACCAAATGCAACTGCGACGCATCAATGGCATATGGACTAGAGCTCCGTCTACTACTGAACACCACAACCAAGTGCAGAACCGACTGAGGCTGCTGAAGCACATCTTAAGATTATGGCTAGCTGCTGGAGCTGATAGCATCACAAGCTGCACACAATGCAAAGGTGGAAGCCTCTCTGCAAAAGCTCCAAGCAACTTTGAACTCCGTAGTTTCAAGATATCGCTGCAATCCAAGAGCACTTGGGGCTTGTTGACACCTAATTTGTCCGATTTTTACTTTGATTAAAAAGGAAATAATAATAATAATAATAATATAATAATAATAAATATATAATTAAATGTGAATAAATATAAAAATAAAAAATAAATATTTAGGGATATAAGCTTTTAACAATGACAAGTGTTTTCGGTTCTTGTTGCCTCTAATTCTTGTTCAGACTATTTTCTAAAATATAAAAATAATAATAAGAAAATAAAATAAAGGAAATTGAAAAGAAATGAATTGGATGGTCATAAAAATCGATGCAATGAGTCATTCAAAATAAATGAAAAAAAATCGAAAAAAATTGATTGATGGTCATAAAAAAAGCAGAATAATGTTGATCAATTGAATAGAAAAGAAAAAACCGAAGAATGAATCAATGCAATAAGAATCGTATAATTGTGGCCAAATTAAAAGAAAAGAAACCAACAAAAATAGATTAATGGTAATCAATTGACAATTATTCTTTTGTCTTTTGAAATCTAT
>PGWS01027367.1:0-27722 GCA_002896235.1 Cicer reticulatum | reverse complement strand
CTGGCTTCTCCTTCAAGTCTTAACATATTTTATTTAGCACAGGATCCTGCTTAACCTCTTCATCTATGAGGTTTATATCCTGCCAAAGGGGTCTAGTCACCACTTTTAACTCTAACTCTTCAGATTTTCTTGACAAGGCATCGGCAACTCTATTGGTGCTTCCCTTTTTGTAGATAATATCAAACTCATAACCCAATAATTTGGCTAACCAACTTTGTTGATTTTGTGTGGTGATTCTTTGTTCAAGGAGGTGTCGTAGACTTTTCTGATCTGAGTAGACTATAAACTTCCTCTCAATCAGGTATGGCCTCCAATGGTGAATCGATAAGACCAATGCCATGAACTCCTTTTCATAGACAGATTTGTTAAGGGAGGAATCTGCCAGTGCTTTGCTGAAGAAAGCAATTGGCCTCTTGTTTTGAGTAAGCACAGCGCCAATCCCTCTCCCCGACGCATCACACTCAATGCTGAAAGGTTTATCAAAATCTGGCATAGCCAACACCGGAGCTGTTGTGACCGCCTCTTTAAGTTTCGTGAAGGCTGCCGTACTGTCTGAATTCCACTGAAAATTCCCTTTTTTTTAACAAATCAGTCAAGGGACGCGCTATCTTCCCATAGTTGCATATGAATCTCCGATAATACCCAGTCAATCCCAAAAAACCCCGCAAAGCTTTGATTGTCTTAGGGATAGGCCAATCTACCACTGCTTCCACCTTTTTGGGATCCATAGACACTCCTTTTTCAGAAATGAGGTGCCCCAAGTATCCTACTAGGGTCTACCCAAATTCACACTTCTTTAAATTGGCATAGAATTGTTGTTGCTGCAGAATGTATAATATGCACTTCAGGTGGCTCAAATGTTCCTTCCAGGACTTACTGTAAATGAGAATGTCGTCAAAGAAAACTAATACAAACTTTCGGAGATATGGCTGGAAAGTATCATTCATGGCGCATTGAAAGGTGGCTGGGGCGTTGGTTAAACTAAACAGCATCACTAAAAATTCATAGTGACCTTGGTGGGTTCGGAAGGCTGTTTTGTGGACATATGCATCATGCATCCTTAGTTGGTGATATCCCGACCTCAAATCTATTTTTGAAAAATACCTTGCCCCATTCAACTCATCCAACAGCTCTCCGATATCTAGAATGGGAAACTTATCCGGCACAGTAGACTTGTTTAAAGCGCGATAATCTACACAAAATCTCCAATTGTCGTCTTTCTTTTTAACCAAGATAACTGGGCTTGAGTAAGGACTGTTACTTGGTCTAATTATTCCCGACTTAAGCATATCACCAACCTGTTTTTCGATCTCGTTCTTCTGTAAATGAGGGTACCAGTAAGGCCTAACATTAACTGGATCAACACCCGTTCAAATTGGTATTTTATGATCTGCGTCACGGTTAGGAGGCAGCCCTGTAGGTTCAGCATAGACACCCTGAAACTCATCCAGAATCTGTTGTAATTCCTTCCTCTGTGATTCTGGAAGTTGCACTTTAACATCCTAACATGTCTCTTTTGGTGAAACCCCATAATAATGAAATTGCTTCAATTTCGGTCATTTTCATAAGGGCTTGAGGTGAAACCAGCGCCTTGGATAACGTAGGATCACCCTTAATTTCTACCACAGCTCCTTGTGCCATAAACTTCATAGTGAGGGTTCTACATTTACCTTGACCTGCCCCAAGGTTGCCAACCAAGCCACACCCAATATTAAATCCACTCCTCCTAATTCAAACAAAAAGAAGTCTTCACTAGTCGTGTAGCACCCCATCCCTAATCTGAATTCCGTTGCACATCCTGGGTATCCTTTCCTTGTCCCATCCACAATCTGACGTGGTATGCGACGTCGGTATCGACGGACAATCCCAAACTTCACCAATTTAGTTGATAGAAGTTATAACTTGCCCGCTGTCATCAATATCAGCACCGCCGTTCCTTGAACAACCCCTTCAACTTCATAGTGTGCGGTGTCATACAACCTCCTGCAGAAATCTAGACAGTCCATAACCTTGCATTCTGGTCCCCTTTAATCCTCCTCTTCTTCAGAGTCCTCCGTCCATCTCAACATGACCACTCCCCCTCTTCATTGATCTCTGTCATTTTCCGTTAGCAGAATTACACGCAAACTACGCTCTGTGCAGCGATGAACCAGTGCCCAAAAATGATTGATTGCAAGTTGGAAACTACTTTCGTATCCTCAATCTCTTCAAAATTCTGGATAAGGAAGGTTTTTACGCTCTATTTCGACTCTGCATAGTACCTCCAACCTAATTTGAGCCACTGCGTGATGCCCCATAACCATTCCTACCAGATTCCGTGGGTGCAACATTTTTTCCAGCCACCGGGTTGGCCAGAACCACACTCGACCTGGTCCCTTCGTAACGCGACCCAATTTTTTTACTGCGATTCCCATCGTACTCCATAGGACGCAATTCCCTGTGCAACTCTTCCAAGTCTCTTGCCACCTCCATCGCTCGAACTAGAGTTCTTGGGTCATGGGGTCGAACAAGGCCGCGAAGCTCTTTGCGCAACCCATTCATGAAATAACCCAACAGTTGTTCTTCGGGAACCAATTTCACTCGCGCTGTGAGTAACTCGAACTCGCGAATGAATTCATCCACACTTCCACATTGTTTCAAACCTGCAAGATGTTCGAAGACAGACCTGCGATGCTCCCCTCCAAAACGACGTAAAAGTGCCTCGGAGAATCCGTCCCAAGTCGCGTTCTTGTTTTTGTCTAACCAGAACTGGAACCAATGCAAGGCGTCACCCTCCATGCTAATATGCGCAAGATTTAATCTTTCTCGGTTTTTATTTTTCGAATCGTTAAAGAACTTTCCAGCTCTGTTCAAAATCCAACCAAAGGGATCGAATTCCTTCAAAAGTGGGTAGTTCCACTTCTTTAACCACCAACGTGAGGCTGGATTTTCTTCCTCTTCTGATTCTTGCTCGGAATCTTCACACCTTCTCCGATTCCTGAGCTCTCGGACGATTCTTGGGTCTTTCTTTTTGTTGCTATGATCAATCTTGCATTGCATTCTCAATTCTGCCATGCCCGTCCTTTCAATTGTTCCAGTACTATTCGCATTCCAAGATAGACTGTTTCAATGCTCCCTGGTACCACTTTTCCATTGCTGTCATACGTGATTCCATGGTGCTTCCCATGGTTGTTGATGACCGGCAGAGATCGGACACAATTGTTAGGTTCCTTTGTAGACTCATAGTCGAAGGGGAATTATTCGTCCTGATTTTTATTGATTGAAAGAAAAAGATACACAAGAGCGAATACGCTCCTACAATGGTATAAACCACTCAATTGCTAATTTTGTTAAAAGCCCCTTTCTAATGGGTGGGAGCCTTTATTTATAGGCTGATTATACAAGGGATAGGATCCAACTAACACTAACCGCCTAACTATAAAACAGTAACTACTAACAACCTAACCATAAAACAAAAACATCATTATTTTCTATTGTTTTTCCTGTAATAAACCAATAAAGGTTTATTCCTATTTACATCTTCATTATTCCTATCAGCAATCGTGCACTTTGTTTAAGAATGATAAATTGAGCCTAGAAGCTTATGCTGATGCATGGTATGCCGATTCTTTAGGCTTTGTTTGGACGTTAGGAGGGAAAGGTAAGAGAGGAATTTGAGGCAAAGGAAGGAGACAATCGAAATGGAAGAGATGATATTCCCCCACGTTGCATGAGCGTTTATTTTTCTCTACATAATTAAAACCCTCCTATATGGGGGAACTAAAAAATGTATTAGAGGTAGGTTTTGGAAGGCTTTGGCAAACTCTCCAAATCATATTTCTCTTTTTTACAATATCCTATAAACAAAAAATATCAATCATTAGCATTCTTAATTGTTTTCTCCCAAACAAGCTGAGAAACTCCTCTCCCTCTCCCTTTCCCTTTTCTTCCCTACATACAAATTACTTCCTCCCTTCCCCTGCAAACTCCCTAAACAAAAACTTGGTGGAAAGATGATCCACTTCCAGATGTTGCATCTTTCTAGGAAGTATCTGGTTACTTGGAAGAGCAAAAAACATAAAATGGTGGCAAGGCCTTCTGCAGACTCAGAATTCAGATCCACTGCTCGAAAGGCATATGTGAGTTATGGCTAAAAATCATTTTAGATGATTGGAAAGTCAAAATTAGATCTTTTATAAATGATTCTCATTGCGTTGCGGTGTCCTATATTTTAGACATCACTCATGTTCGTGTTGTATATAGTGTCTGCACTTTATAACTTTAGACTACTTTAATCATGTTCCGTCTAGATTACTTTAGGATACTTCAGACCAATTTAGTTGGGGATAATGATCAATATCTAGACAGGGATAATGATTTTGTGTCCCCTTTTGGCCTTGTGTAATGGTTATATATTGCTGTACTCTATCATTCTCAATGAATTAGATTTCCCAAAAATTATTTCCAGATTTCTTTGTTTCACATTGAATATTTTATTTTTTTTTTTGTTTAAAAATATTATGGCGTTTAGACTAACTAGTTCAATGCTGAATTAATTTAATTCACCCTGAAGGAATGCATCAAAAGAAGAGTTTTGGCATCGTTGACTTCAAATCCGTATTGTGCTGGTTCAGCTGCCAAGGATTCTATGGAAGCTGTATGGATGTTTTGTACAATGATACAGCACCTTTCGATAGAGCTCCTAAGAATTGGTATGTTGTTTTACTGACTTATGATATAGAAACCAATTGTTCCTTCTTTGGCTTGGAACTTTTTAAGGTGACCATAAATGTAATTCAAATTGAATAAAACAATGTCTTATTTATATTTAGCTGAGATTTTATTCTTTTCAAGTTGAACTTCATCCGGAAGCTTATTTTCTTCTCATAGTTTTATATAGCATTGTCATGTACCAATGTTAAATTAACACTTGTGTTGTACACTGAATCCAAAATTGCTTGGTATTAACATTGGTTCCATTATTTGGCTAGCAGCCATGTTGTGAGAAGTTATAGTATGATTTTAACTCTATGTAGACATTGACCTACTGATAAACGTTATTTTTTTATTCGTTGCTATTTTTAGATAACCAAGATGCCCAACCTATAAATTTGACACAAAATCATTTTCTATGCTCAAACTATAAATAGGGCAGTGCAAGGCAGCAAGTTATATTTCTACATGTTTACAAATTTCTTTTTTCTTCCAAATTGTCTCAGTCCACCATCACATACTCACATCCAATACTTGCTTTTCTATTTCCCTTTAAAAAAAATATCAACCAACTGATAGAGAAAAGAAGTTGGAAAAATATATAGAGATCCCAAGTATCTTAAATGCCTAGATGCATCGAAGATTAGATCCAGAAAAGTTGAACTAACAATAAGCATAAAAAATCCTCACACTAATCTAGATGAATAATTATATTAAAGCTTGTGGACAGAACTCATTAAATAAACTCTCACAACTAATTAATCGAACTGCCTGAAAACCAATAAAATATTCATCGCTTCTAGTGGCATCCATATTTAGACAAAATCCAACCAATCTAATGAGCAAACCAACCAACATTAATGAGTCTTGCTGGGCATTTCCGCATAAATATATGATAACATCCTTATCAGCATAGTTTCTTTTGTTTATCTTCTGTTGGTTATAGTTTAGCTATGTCTGATAGTAAATTTCAATATGAGTCTTTAAGTTGTGAAGGTGTTTATATGATAATCTTCCTAACTAGACAAATTTCGAAATGTTGTCTTCTTTTTATGTTCAGCTATTGCAAGTGAACAGTTGAAAGTTGAATAATATGTATAGAAGTTACAAAGTCATCGATATGATGCACTGGTGTTGAAAACTCAAAAAGAGGTGGAAGTTGCAAGGATCGTTGAGGCGAACAATGAGTTGCTAGCAAAGAAGAGCATTATGCATAACCTCTTTGTGTTGCTAAGCAAATAAGTTAAAGATTCACCTTCGACAAGAAGTGAAAGTTTCAACCCAATCCTCTGATTGTAATTTTAATCGTCGATTGTTATTATGTCTTGAACATGAGCTAGTCTCTTTGATTAGGAGTTTAAAATGAGCTTACTTTAAATATTTTACCTATAAATTCTTATTTATATATTTATGCATATTGAAGTTTTACATATCAATGATTCTTGGTGTTCATACTTTCCTTTATTTAGCTATTACGAAAATTCGAGAAAAAAATTAAATAAAAAAAATTACTGTCGTATTGAAAAATAGTATAGTAATAATCGGAATTAAAGTAATTGTTTGAGACGTATTGTTGTATGAAGCTTAGAATTTATCATGTTTGTTCACAATATTTAATGATCTTTAAAGGTTGGAGAACAAGGAATCACAACAAAGGAATTGAAAGTTTATTGTTTATGAAAAAAAAAAGGGCTTAAGTTAAGGAATCTGGACTTAATCTGTTTTGATAATTTGACATGTTATATAAACTCATAAAGAGATGTTAATGATAAATTTGGATAGAGTACTAATGTATAATCACCCGTATTATCAACTCAATCTCCGAACAAGGCAGGCCCCCATAAGTATCAATCTCAATCTCCGGTAAGCCATACTCTATGTTACCTAATTTATTCATACCAGTCCTCCATTTGAAACTAAAATAAAATATTAAATCATAAAATACCAAATCATTTTAACACAATTAAGAAAATACTCAGAGTTCTTTAATATTAAATCATGAAAATATTTACTTAATTTAGTGAGTATTTATAAAATAAAATCATAAGCCGAAAGTTAATAACTACTTTAAACACAAATTTATTTGAATAAAAACAACAATTAGAATTTTTTAATCATATTTTATTAAATTAATTGTTAACTTTATATATGTCTTAATTATGGATTATTTTTATTTCTCTTTAAAAATTAAGAGAAATTTAACAAACTTTAATTGTGATTTTATTTGTATATTTAGATTGGTAGCTTAAATATTGTTGGTCATGATAAAATCTATGTATTCGTTGACATTTATGTATATAAATATAATATGCAGATGTAGTGATGAGTGAATAGTAAACTACATGTACGCATATTCACTCATATCTATTTACTTTTACTATTTACTTTTACGAATAATTATTTATATTTACACTTGTATTTATAATATAAATTTTTATCTTATTAATTGTAGATATTTTTTCAAGTATTCTATTGGTACGGGTCTAATAGCGAAAATTTAATAGTCATACAGTAAAAAGAAGAGAATTTAAAGTCCTAATTGTTTTTAATTAAATTTTATCAAATCATAACTTTTATCTCGATAACAAATCAAATTAAACAATTTTTTTTATTCACTTAAGTATTATTAACTTTTTTGCAATTGAATTTATACAAAATTCTTGTCGATACAACATTTCTTATTTCTTATAACGTTTTACTTGCACAATTTAGTATACTCACCAAATTACCATCAATGCATCACCCTTAAATTCAATGTTTTGTTGAGAGGACAATACCACGTGGCACTATTAGTAAAATAGACACACAAATTTATCCAAAAACACCTCTCTATTCTTTCACTTCTACTTGACAAGACAAGCTATAACCGACAAATTAGCCCATTTCCCCTCATAGCTACTCCCAGTTTATCATCTAATTTGAATTCTAACCACCTATGAAGATTGTACCCAAAAAAATCACTCTCTAGCAACACTTAGTGTGGCACATTTTACCCCAAAAAATATTTAAAATAGTGAAATATATAAAAATTACGATAAAATTTGGTTTCAATTAAACAATATCCAAAGTAAAAAAAGTAACTTAATCAATTGTGGAAAACATAACAACCAAACAAAACAAAGTTTATATCCCGAATGTCACATAATCCCACATTTTAAAATTAAATAACCTAAATAAATAATTAAATCTAGCCAAACTTACAAACAGAATAATAACAAAAACTATTTAATACTGAAGCGACATGCTGATTACTCTTCAGTTCTCGATTTCATCTTTATTTGTTGACTCATCATCTACCTATATAAATAATGTGCAAACATCCTAAAAACAAACAAACAAAAGTGAATTATCAATAAAGATAAAATGAATGAAGTATAATAATTTAAATGCACAATTAACATTTCATAACAATAACATATTAGTGACTCATCATAATTATTTGATTATCTTTATCATTTATTGATTATTTCTTCATCTAATCCATTACTCTACTAATCTAATCGATTAATCACACCTTTTTTTTATTTACTCATCTAATCGTTTATGCTATTCAGATCAATCAAATAACATATCAAAAACAATAAATATGAATTGTTTATGCTATTCAGTTAAATCAAATAACATATCAAAAACAATAAATATGAATTGAATATAATTCTCAATAATTACCACCAAATCATTAGCAATATTTATCATATAATTTAATAATTATCGACACTAAATCATCAACTATAACAATCATCTAAGAGCATCACCAATATCTTAAGTGAAACAATAATAAGAGAGGATCTCATATCATCAATCAACCACATACTCTATTGTTGTCCCCACAACAATACTAGTTAACAAATTGTGGTGTGCGAGCCCAAAGGATCATGAAATATTCATATTCTAATTAAATACTTAATGTTAATCGAAGAAAACATGATTGATTAAGAAGAAGAAATGTATTTTTTGTTGTTCAAGACATTAAGAACTCAATAAGTAGTAAGATGTCAAAAAAGTATATTTTGAGATTCACATTCTTCAAAAAAGAATATTAATTTTATCACTGCTAACATGATGTCGTTGAAAGTAAACAAAATTGATGAAACACAATAAAAACATACCTTGCACTTTCGTAGTTAGGAAAAACAATAGAAGATCATATGCAAACATTAAGTTAGAAATCAAAGAATCATGTCTCCATGCCTCAAGGCTTTCTAATTACCATCTTGCACCCCTTGAGAAATAAGATGGGACAACTTGTTCATAAATAATACAGATGTATTTTGAAGGAATATTATGTTAAGGAGGATAATTAAGATGTAGGTAAAATATCACCTAACAAACATAAAAATTACAATGTTTTTACTAGGGACACAAATATAAAAAAGCTGAAGTTGAACAAAAAGTGAGAAATTCAATGATAAAAAATTGAAGTCACCTTTGTCATCCACAAAATTCTTTTATGAAAAATAATCAAAACAAAAGTAAATTGAATGTCCAACTTGAAATTCAGATTGAATGTATACAATATAATCAATAATAATATTAAAAACAATATACCCTAAATTTTTTAGAAGACTATAAATGAAATTTAAAATTAAATATTGAAATTTAAAGTAAGATATTACTATGATATATCTTCTTTGCACCAATCAGCCTCCTTGCGCCTTACGGGTTTACTCGTTCGTTGACTCGCACACATGTCAGACTCTTTGGTCCGTATTTTAAGACGGGTCGAATGGAGAGTCCACAAGCCGACGCCAGGAGCGCGCAAGTGCCGAAGCACGTCGAAACGACGCACGCTGCCGTCCACAATCGTGATGATGACGTCTTCGCGAGCATTTCAACAACCCAGACTTAGGCCACCATCACAATCCGCGTCGTTCGATGTCTCGAGTCGATTGGCGGACTGACACAAACCGTTCCACATCCGACCAAAACACAAATTTTTCTTATGAAAAATAACCAAAATAAAAGTAAATTGAATGTCCAACTTAAAATTCAAATCGAATGTATAAATATAATCAATAATAGTATCAAAAACAATATACCTGAATATCTTTTGAAGACTATAAGATTAAAAGAAATTTTTTTAAAAAAAAAAAAAAATTTAAATATAAAAATTTAAAGTAAAGATATTATTGTGATATATCTCTTTAGTTCTAAATATAAGAAAGTGAATCATATGATTCAAATTTAATTTAGAATAATGATTTATTTTATTAATCAACTTCTTTTTATAGGATTTAAGAGTAATTAATATTTAAAATTCTTGTCGAATATTTTAGGATCAATAGAAATTTAATTTTACTTTATAAGATCTATTGTGTTTAGGATTTGAAAGAATTATCCTAATTTATAAAACCTAAAATATAGAATTATATAATATTTTTATATCCTAAATAAGAAAATCTTTGTTTTTAATTTGATCCTAAATCAAATCTTATTTCTTAAAAAAAATTGATATTCTTTTAGCATTTTAATTCTTTTTAACTTTTTCGATATTACATTTTAAAGTAATAGTAAGCAATTTCTATTTACAAAGGAATAGGAACACTAGATATAAATATTAATTATAATTTTTAAGTTGTTCTTTGTCAATTCACTAGCTATATATAGAATTATATATTCATGTAATTTTTCCATTTTTCAAACTAAAAATATAATAAACACAATCAAAATTCCAACTTACAGAGAAATAATATCAGATATAAATGTTGGTTATAGTTTAATGAAAAAGTTATTTAATTTCTAAGTTTGTCCATTCAGTATCTCTATTAATTAAATATATTCTATATCCATTTTGTATCTTTTCTGATTTAAAATTATTTTCAATTTTTCTTTCTTAGTTTCTATGAAGATTCTAACTTGGATAGGGCTCAGAAGGATTGTGATGTAATGCAATTGGTTACGAATATAAAATTCTGGTTTAGTGCGTAAGAGTGGTGGTAACGTTCATTACTGGTAGCATTGATAGTATAACCACAATTATGCTTTCCTAATTCAATATTAAGGCTAATTCACCTTAAGTTTATAAGAATGAACCCAACATGACCATACTCCAATTGTTCCCTAAATATCTGATTAATACCCAAGTACAAAGTCAATGTAAAACTCTTTAAAAACATAATCTATAACCATGTATAGATATTAGTAATGGCAATGTTAAGAGGAATACAGTTTTCTCATTTTCATTGATGACAAAATAGGATACACAGATACATCACAGACAAAACTAAAACCCAACCCACATAACTATTCAGAACAAAAATATACTAGAATCATCAACAACAATAATTTTGAACCATCTTTTACTTCCAATCCCAATCTTATATAACAATAGAATCCAAACCTTAGGGTTTAATCCACTGTCTCCTCTTCCTCCTCAGCCACCATCCTCTTCCAATGGAGGTCATATCAACATCATCACCCACCAGTCTCATCCTCAGTAATGCTAAGACCAATTCAACATCTATGAATCCTTGAAGCGCAAGGGGTTTTGGATCATCAAGGCTGAAAACCTGAAGTCAAAGGGGCAGTCTCAAAAAGCAGCAGCACAAGGTTCCTTCACTGCTTATCATTCTTGTCGCTTCAGCTCTTTTCCTCAAGTCCTCCATAATGCCATTATCAGGGTGATTTCCATGGTTTTCCTTGCTTGACATGTAGCCACTCATGCTGCTGTCTTCCAGAGCTTGAGCTTTCATGATCCTCTCCATGTTGGCATCCATCATTATTCGCCAGTGACGCAAACAGCAAAGGGGAGCGACAATCCGTGTCGGAGACAACTACCTTCTCGACTCTGTCCTGCCCAGTGTCTTTAATGACTGCTGCAAGATCTCAATGTGATTTCTTTCTTCTTCTCCTCTTTTTTCTTCTTTTCTTTCCTCAGTTTCATCATTCCAGGTTTAATCTTCTTTTTGTTGCGAAACCAATTTCTTTCCATCATACTCTTTCAGTTGTCCACTGCATATTCATCGATGGCATCGAACCATGAAGAGAACTTCATAGCCCTTCTTCTTGAGTCTCTCTCCAAAAATGGCCGCATTTTCCAACAGCCTTTCTTGGGGCTCTCATCTGTGATATATAATAAATAATGTCTTTCTGGCCTTACTTTCATTTGGTACACTAGTATCCTTCAAGCTTGTCATCTCATCTCCACTCTTTGTAGAGTGGTATCGTGAGCAAATCACCAATTTGGTCCTGTTCTGGTATCTTTCAATGAATTCCAATTTCAAATTCTTGGAGAAAGCAATCATAGAATTGTTGTAGTCTTCTTGTTCTCAGCAATCTCTTGACATCTCATAACCTTTCTTACACAAGATTCTTCCTGATACCTTCAGATCTTGTTCTGTTGCACATCTCACGAGAGATGTTCAGTGCAAGTCATCAGAATCAAAAACCCTTCAAATCCAGGTATTGGTCAGAGTTCCTCACAGGTTATCCATGATATAAACACCCTCCTGACATAAAGCTGATGTTGTTCATCTTCTTTCTAGTGTCAACAAATCGAAGGTGCCCTTTTTCGGGACGAAAAGAATAGCTCTTGAACTCAAGCTGGCCCTCAACATAGAATCATTCACAGCCAAGTGTTCTTTCCCAGTCATTATCAAGCTCTTGGTGTAGAAGAAGCAATATTCATCCTTGTGATCTCTTCTGGCTTCGCAGTCAGATTGGCTTCTGCTTGTTGACTGAGTTGCCCCACTCATGAGAAACCTCCTTAATCTTCTTCTTCACTTCTTGGAATCTTTCTCCTTGTCCTCATCAACTTCCTCAACGGCACCTTCTTCCTCCTTCTTGGCTCATCCATCTATCATCACTGATATCTTTTCTCAGTAGTCTTCTCAGTCAAAGGTAATATTGGATAACTAATGGAATTCAGAGTGCCTTCTTCACAAGGTGCTTGATCTCGCTCTCACTGTCAAGTATTACAACTGGTCACAACCAATCAATAGTTAGTTCAATACAACCATTGAACAAAAATTATTATCATAGTTTATGTCTTTAAAAGATAAATCACCATATTTGTAGTTGAAATCATCATAATTTAATAACTGAGTAAGGTGTTTAATCTATGAGACTATATTGACAATGTCTTACAAATTTAAAGATTAAATTAACACACCAAAAATTAAATCAGAAAAACAAACTTCTCTAACAAAATATCATTGATGGGTTACAAATATAAAACAACTTTTCAAAAATGTAAAAAAATAAACATGGAAAAAAACCATTTTTTTTGCACAAAATTTAGAAGGGAGTTGACTTGTTAATCAAACTACCTGATCCTCTTTGAGGAAAAGAGTGATCTTGGTTCCCCTACCAAGTTGCTCGCCATCAGTATCTCTTGTAACAGTGAAAGAACCACCAGCCTGTGATTCCCAAATGTATTGCTCATCATCATTGTGTTTGGTTGTGACAATCACCTTCTCTGCAACAAGATAAGCAGAGTAGAATCCAACACCAAATTGACCGATCATGCTCACATCAGCACCAGCCTGCAATGCCTCCATGAACTCCTTGGTTCCAGACCTCGCAATAGTACCCAAGTTGTTCACCAAATCTACAAAAATAAAAGATCCAAAAAAGGAACTTTCACTACTCAATTCAAATGAACAATTTTTTTAAACTTAAATATACCGAAGATGATTTAAAATAACGGCCTGCAACTACAATTACGGCCGCAATATTACAACAACATCACAACCACATTTTAAACCAATCCACCACATTTTAAACCAGTCCAACCACATTTGTCCGCGTTAGTAAAGTTTGTAAACTAAGCCACAACTGCACTACAATTTTAAGACTATCTATAAATTGGGTATCAGAAGAATTGTGTCTGTGTCAGTGTTTCTCATAGTTCAAAACTCTTTTAAAAAGTATGGAATTCTGACATTACTGCTTGGTCATTAAGCAAGCCACTGTCTATGATGGAGAGTGTCGTTATTGGCTTTGTCAGGCACATAAAGCCTAATGAAAAGCCTGGTTGGGCATCGAGAGCTTGCTCTTTATCAGTCAAACTCTCAACGAATTTTGTCCAAGCCTTTTGCACCAAAACAATCAATACAATACCAGAAACAACGTCAGAGAACATTGAATTGCATGAATCTAATAATAAAAAATCAACTAGAGAGAAAAAAAAGAGAGATCGTGCTTACATCAGAAGCATTGCTAATAAGTTCACGCAAGAAAATCTCCTTGTTACTATAGAAAGTGTTGATGATAAGGCTAAGAAGTTGATTGATCTCAGCTTGGAATGCGAATGTCTCACCGTCTGCCATGGAAATTCAATACAGAAGCGAAGCTTAGAGAGAGCGAATTGCAGAGAAAATTGAAGTGTTAGTTTTTCTGAACGAGTTAGTTGAAGAAATGGAATAAGGAGAGAGATTAAATAGAAGGAGAGTAACTGGTTCTCGATTCTTCTATAGTTCTCGCGATTATTTTCTTGCTTTGTTTATGCAGTTAGGTAATACGGTGTCGTTTTGAGATAATCGAGAACGTTCTTCTGTTGTAACGGTTGAGTCTCGAATATTCCTCTGTTTTCTCTCCCTCTAAGACGAATACAACCTGGCGCGGGAAATCAGAGTAAGACCTCTTTTTACGTAAGCTATTTGGCCCGTTGTCATATTATTATTAAAATATTTTAATTTAAATTCAATCATTTAAAGATTAATATTTTAGGATATTTTTTTATGATAGAAATATGTTTTTTTTTATTAATATATAAAGATTTAAAAAAGTTTTTCATTCTTAGCGGAATTTTATTTTGATTTCCTATTAAGATTTTTATTTTTTATTTTTAGTCCTTTTAATTATTTGTATTTTAACTTTTAATCTAATATTTTAAAAAAAAAAATACTTGGATCTTCAAAAAAAATTTTCATAAAATCCCAAAGGAGATTAAAAATAAATAATTTATTTAAAATTAACTTAAAATGTTATAATTTTGGAGTGATTATATTTAATCGGCTTAATTGCACTTTTGGTCCCCCTATTATAGGTGAAAATCGAAAGTAGTCCCCCCATTTTGTTTGTCTCCAGTTTTAGTCCCCCAAACAGAATTTGAGTCCAAATCATGATGAGTTGTCATTTTTTAATGACGTGTCAATAAAGGGGTGACGTGGCAGACGCTTATGTGGAATAAACTCATTATTATGTTATTTCTGATTAAAAAATATCATTTATATTTTTAAAACCCATTATTATAATTGTGACAATATTTTTAAAAATACAATTTAATTGTTAAAATTAAGTTAAAAGAAAAACAGCCTCAATTCAACAAAACCCTAAATCAAAATCTGAAGCAGAAGCATATGAACTAGTTTGAACCCTAAATCAAAAAACAGCCCCAATTTAACAAAATCATTGTTGAATGTATGGTTTCTAACGGTTACGCAAAAGAATGCGTAAAAGTTTACATCACGGTGAGAAAATCGATCGTTAATGAAGGAATTTATGGACTCAGTTTCGAGGAGCAAAGTTTTTCGAAGGTGAATAAAATGGACTGGGAAGTTCTAGAGATGAAAATTAAGAGTTGGTTGGAGGCGGTTAATATTTCAGTTAGGACTCTATCGAAAAAACCCTAACTTCAACGTGAATCAACTTTTTCACAAACTCGTAAAACACAGTGAGGTACTTGTATGGGTCGTTCCCTGTTTTTGCGGTGAAATCGACGAGGGCTTGAAGAATTACGAGCTCGTCGTCTTCGCTAAAGAGTCTCTGAAAATACTTTTTAGAGTCTTCGCCGGTTTTCTTGACGTCGTCCTCCGGTTCTTTATCGTCTTCATTTGCGGCGGTTGTTTTCTTCTTTTTATTTAATTGTTTGGCGTCGTTATTGTTTGGACGTTTGGTTCCAGATTTAGTCGGTGGAGGGGATGCATCGGCTTGGGGCTTTGATTTGACGGGCTTGGAGGGGAGATGTTTGAGTTTGGTGTTTGGCTCTGGATCTCGGATTCAAAGTCGGTTTCTTCGGACGAATATGAGGATTTTGGATGGGAGTTTGAAGAAGGGGGAGGAGGGTTTTTTGAATGGGGCTTTTTTTTTCAAATTTATTTTAACATTATTTTATTTATATTAATGATTTAACATTAATAATTAAGGATTTTTTAAAAATATAAATATATTTTTTTCATCAGAAATAATATAATAATAAGTTTATTCCACGTAAGCGTCTGTCACGTCAGCTTTTTATTGACACGTCATTAAAAAATGACAACTCATCATGATTTGACCTCAAATTCTGTTTGGGGACTAAAACTGGGGAGAAACAAAATCGGGGGACTAATTTCAATTTTCACCTATAATAGAGGGACCAAAAGTACAATTAAGCCAACTAAATTATATAAGTTTATGAGATAATTGTGATTTGTATGGTTTGATATATGCTAATTATGATGAATTCCAACTAAACCTGAAATATGTTTTTTTGACTAAACATAACATATATTAATAGATATGATAATTGATATAAATATTGTGGTGTATGTTGTAATTTTAAGTTCCATATTAAGTGTATTTTATGAGTTTAGTTGTGGTTGTTGGGTTATTGTTGTCGGTATGTTTGAGTAATGTGTGAAGATGACATGTTATATGTGCATATTTTTCTTATTACACCAACGACATGCATCATTAGATTAATATGTGACTAAAATTAATTATTAAAATTGCATTTTTGATTAGAATCAAAATTTTTAAGATTATGATAAGGCCTCTAAAATATTTAAGATGACATGAATCAAATACATCAATTTGGTAGACCAAATTATAATCTAGATATATATTATAAAAAAAACTGGAGGGAAAATTTTAAAAAAAAATTATAATCGAACAACTACTATAATAATTAAAATCAAAATAAATTTTACAACCTAAATTTAACTAATTTTAATATTGAAAATATCACTCAAAATTAATATACTTACCTGCTCTCCAATATTTTTTTATAAATTTACAACTTAAAATATATTACTTATATATTATATATATTTTTATTTTTTTATTAAATTTAAAAAAGTTATCACTTAGTTTAAGATATGCCACTGAATTTAGATATCCATAAAGCATATATACAAATAAATTGGTCATCTAGATAGTAGTACAATGAATTGAGAAGAATTGATGCTTGGATATAATGAAATATGAATATTGTCCACCGAGTTAACTTTTCCAAGTGAATAGCGAGTTATTAAGAGAAGATGAACAAAATAAGATCTTAGATTAAGATAAATTGGTTATTTCTCCTAAAGATAGAGCCTAAAAATTATTAAATTAGATTCAACATCATGGAGTGATACCAACTAAAATATTAAATTTGCTTAATACATTTTTATAATTTATTTTAGAGTTTAATTGCTATGCATTTTAGTGTAAAAAATTTTATATTGTCATCAAATCACAATCATTCATAGTTGTAATTTTTAAAATAATTATAATAAAAGTTAAACATTTATAATGATCTGACAATTGTGATTATGTGACAGTGTAATTTTCTTTATACTCTCCGTATAAATTAAATTAAATTCTTAATTTAATCCGTAAAAATTGTTTTGGTTTCATCAAATTTTTCTTATATTTTATTCTCTTAAGTTACAAACATTAACACTTTAGTCTCTTAAGTTATAATCATTACATACTTTGAGTCCTCTGTGCGTGACTAATATTTTTAAGTTATTAGACCAAAATGTGTAATAATTATAACTTAATTAAAGGATTAAAATATCTAATATTTGTAAGTTAATAGCCAAAATGGAAAGAAGAAAAAAATAGTCACCACAATTTGTAAGTTAAGAGAGTAAGAGTATAATTTAGCCATTTAAATTGCAAACCTTTTAAATGTAAAATAAAAGTTTTTTAAAGAATTATTAAATATATTTTGATGCATTTTCTTCAAAAATTGATTTAGTTCATATAATTGTCATTGTAAGAATTGTCAAAAGTTAAAGAACAAGATGGACTGCTATATCTGATTACATCAAAGTACAAAAGAAACACAAAAGAGACGGAGAATCATCTACAATGAAGAATCACAGTGGCCTAAACGATCAAGGACATCGACTCAAAAATTTCCTTTGGGATAGATATGGCAAATATGAATCATCCAATAGAAATTATTGATAAAGAATATAAAAGATAACAAAATGACTAAAAATATACTTATTTGTAGCTTCGTCTGGGAGAACTTAAACATCTATTTACTAATACAAAAAATGTTGTAAATGAGAGTTCTGATTTTGTGACAAGACAAAATAATACTTTAGACATTGGCCTCGAGGTAGAGCACATGATTACACTGAATGCAATCAAAGTGAACTTTATAACAAAAAAGAGGAGTTGTTTTCCTAAAGAAACATGGGTGCTAGAACATAATGTCGTAATCGCAGACAAGACAACTATAGTTTTAAAAACTAGATCAAAGATCAAAGCAATAGATCTACTGGTCATTATTCAAATAGTTTAATTAGTTGAACTACGATAAAATAATGATTATAAATAACAAATAATTTTAAAAAATTGAACCATTCTAACCACATCCAGTGAACCCGATGCTTACAAAATAGAACCAACTATGGTTGCAGCAATCAATAGACAAACCATTCAACCGATTCAAACACAATACACAAACACACGGGCTAAAGTTATAATAGCTTCATCTATCTATCCAAAGAAAAAAATATTAGAAGTAAAGTATAATTAATATTTAAACTTTTGGAGTGGTTTTTTTTCTTCTTTCAATTCTTGAAGATTTTAAATAGAAATTATAGAATCTAAGACATTGAAGTAAAGTGAGTGAAAAGTTCAACCATTTAATCAGTTATGTTGCCTTTTAAGTATATTTGTTTGGAATGAGCTAATCGAATTTGATTATAAGTAATTCAAAGCGTTCTTTTTGTTTATTCAGTTTATTTGTTAGAATGAACAATAACTTATTTAACGTTGAATTATTTTATAAATTAAAAAATTTGAGAGGCAACAATGAAATTTAAATTGAAATTTTTTGAAAATTTGAAGACCTCTTACAGGACTTTTAGGACAGAATTTACAATATTTAAATTTTTTAAGGATCAATTGTTTTATTTATTTTTATTTTTACAAAAAATATACACCAAATACAATTTTGAATATCGAATTAAATTTAAAAATTTTACAATGACCATTTCATGATTTATATATTACGAAATAAAGAAGGAAATTGAAATTCTTAATTTTTAGTTAATATTTAAATCTTTCTAAATTTAGTTTTTAAAAATAGATCTTAAAAAATTTCATTATCAGTGAAAATTTCTTCAGATTTATTATCGAAAGCAAGTAAATTTCATTAAAGAATTTAGATTTCCTTTTAAAAAATATATTTTCTCTAAAGATCTTCTTATCCAAACACACTCATAAAATAATGTTCATAAGCATAAATGAATAAAAAAAATGTCTAAAAGCATAAGGAAAATCTTTTATTATAAATATAAAACATAAGATAGGTACCAATCCAAAATAAAATTACAAAATGATTAAAAATAAAACCATAAATCATACAAAACTGAATATTATTGAGTGATATTTTGTGAAAACCATACGGACAAAATCAAATTTTAAGTTCTTTTTATTTATTTTTTTTATAATCAAACTTAACTAACCAAAACTAGAACATTTTTTAATTGATATTTTATTATATGAAGTTTATATGTATATATTATTTGTTGTTTTTAGTTTTTCTTATAATATATATCAGTTATTTAATAATTATTTTCTGTAAATTTATATATTTAAAATTAATTGTCAATTGTTTGGTCATTAATATTAAATTTTAGTATAATGTATTTTAAAATCGAATTGAAATTTCTTCTTAACTATTTACTATTATAATATTTTACAAAATAATTTAAATATAAAAAATTAGTCACATAAACTATGTGTAATAAATTTGGTTGGATTTTTGTTCAAATATCTATTCCAATCCAAGGATTTCATTTATTTTTCTTTGAATAATATACAGATATAACTTTTTTTCAAAATCGATTTTAATTGCCATCACAAATTCCTTTAATAGGTTCGTTTAAATTAAACTTATAAAACTAGAAACTGAAGTTAAAATTAAAAATTATAAATTTAAAAATGATTATTTTGAAAGAATGTGTAACTTATAATCAATTATTATAGTCATAATAAAAGAACATTGCATTATATATAAAAAAAACAAGCAAACCGAGAAAAATAATTTGAGTCCTAATGAGTCAAATCTAGTGAAGAGAATCCGCATAATTAAATTAGTTATTTAAACAAAGAAAGAAATAAACATAATCAGATGTTTGTAAAGGATGTTTTCTCCTGCGTCGTATAAAAAGAAGCTGTTGCCAAGGCCGCATCCTACGTGTGTTCTCTGCACTCCGATTTTATTCACAGTTTCGTGTTTCTCCCTCTCTTTACTCCAACATCACACCCAATCTTTAAACTTCACCACATCTCTTATTTCCCGTCCTTTGCATTTAATATTCATATTTTTTTGACAGAATTCAGCAAGTTTCAAAATTGAGTTTTCTTTCTTTGTTATTTTCATCCGAAACAGG
This sequence comes from Cicer reticulatum, assembly GCA_002896235.1. Lineage (NCBI taxonomy): Eukaryota > Viridiplantae > Streptophyta > Magnoliopsida > Fabales > Fabaceae > Cicer > Cicer reticulatum. The sequence continues at coordinate 7,485 of PGWS01027367.1, read as the reverse complement.
TAAATTCTCTTATTTCCATCTCTATCAACCTCCCAGATCCTACTTCTTAATATGGACTATTATGCAAGCTGTTAGTAAGATAGCTCATGAATATTTATTATCATTTTTAATATTTTATTATATTGTAGAGGGTTTTTATGCATGTGTCATGTGGTTTGATTACGAATTGTAATTGTAGGTTTCTGTTTTACATCCACTAATTGTTTGAACTCAACATAAACATATATTTTAAGTGTGTTTCTGATAAATATGAAGTAAGGCAGACAGGTACATGTCATACGTGAGGTATGTGATATCACAATTGAAAGGTGAATGATACATAATAGAAATTAAGAAAGAGTTAGAGTGTTGATTTGGCATTGGATTGGTTTTCTCACCATGATGTGTTAGAACTTATAACTGAAGTAAATATTTTTTTGCATAGTAAGGGAAAGAGGTGCCTAGTGAATGGAAAACACTATCTACTGATAAGGTTGTTTAATAAACTGATATAAAATACTATGATTAAGTTTAACTTTCAAATTAATGATTGTTCATGTTCTTTAATTTAGAATGTGTATGTGTGTTATTTGATATATTGTGCATCTTTTTACTAACAATCAACAATTTGTTGGTTATGATCTTGTTAGAACAATGGTTATATATTTTGAGATTCTACTCTTTAGAAGATCCGAAAGATGGGACTGAGAAAGCTTCTTAGCCCTTATTTACTTGTTAGTTTTTATTAATGTTATGCGGGATGAGGCCAGAGGTTTAATGGAGATTAAAGGTGTAAGAAATTTCATCACATTCATTCTCCATGTTCTCATAGTGAGTAGCAAGGCTATCATTATATGGTCAGGGAGGAGAAAATATCCACTGCTCGCACGCGGTCTATAACTGCCTTTTCTTCCTCCCCCAACACACATGCACTCCTCGCTTGCTCTTCCTGGTAACTTCATTCCTATGATGTATAATTGTCTTCTGTTTATACTATCCGATATGATATTTCTATCAATTCTGAGTAATATATTTTCTATTGTTTTATTGAAGGTAAGGTATGTATTATTTGCTGATGGGTTTGGATCTAGGAAAGTTAATGGCTACTCACAGACAGACTATATAGAATAACTGGTCCTAGACATATATCCTCTTTCACATTGTGTAAAGGTGATATTTGTACCCTTCATCTCGCCACTTACACACCTGACTTTTGTGTTTCCAATACATATTTGGTATTTTAGTTGATCACACGACGCCGACAGAGATGAGTGGCCGAAGTAGTCCTTATTAAGGCTTGATCGAGAGCTTCCCACTCAGCCAATGAGGCACGACGTGGGTGAGCGAGATAAGCCATAGCATCCCAAGCCCAGTAATTTTAAAATGTGATTTGAAGGTCTCCGAATCTAGTGTGTGGACGTCCCAAAAGTTACGTGATTGTTTGATCAGACAAATTTTGTGGTTTATCATCGCTGCTTTGTAGAGATGTGAAACTCTAATATCAATCTTGCATTTCAGCAGAGATATACTACTTGAATTGTGCTGCTGAAGGCTAAGAGATTGACTGTCATTATGTTTATTTATAATACAAGTAGAGTATTATATAATAAATCCCTTTGATGATGTATAGTGAAAAAAAATAAAACTCAAACCATTTCTGCATTTAACTTATTATTTACAGCAGAATATGCACATTGGACATCTGAATAAAAATTACAAGATTGTGATCTCAAGCACTCAAATACAAAGAATATTGAGAGAAAGTATCTGTTCTAGATAGTAATTCCAATCACATGATAGATGCATTAACTAGATACAAGCTGCGTGGTTAGCCTTCGTTACTTACCACTCATCTCTTCACAAACAGTCGATATCATTACACCCTTCTTAATGAGATGTTCTGAAGGTCTAAATAAGAAACCTTACTTCAACAACATTTTAACCTATCTCCAATTTTACCATTCAACTTTGAGTAGTGGCCTAGAAAAAGAGCAAGGAAAATTAACTATCTTTGAGGCTCAGCCTCGAGCCTCAGCTATGGATAGAAACAGGGCAAATACAAATAAATTGTACCCTAAAAATCGAACCTAGGCAGACCAAACCTTCAATCAACAGCAGCGAATGTGTCAATTATCCAAGAGCAGAAATGAAGAATCTAATAATGAGTCAAATGAGATCGGAGGGAAGACAATGACAACTGGCGGCAGCACGTGGTTTGCATGTACGCAAGAAACTTGTGCTAAACACTGTGCACTGGGTGCGTGATGATATCTCCTGCAACAGTTCTTCGAAGGAATTACATTACAATCAACATAATTATTAATTATTGGCTTATCTTCTGCACCAAGATTGAAGTTTTATGCTAAATAATATTTGCATTATTCTCAGTCCTTTCATACCCATGTCACAGTTTGAGATCATGTAGCTAGTAGTTGCTTCAGTGAACTGTACTACCAGCACCAGCTCCACATACATGTACCACATGAATCATCGATGCAAAGAAAAAGATCGCGATTGAGATAGCAAGAAACAGGATACTTGATTTACATCTCAGACAAATTCTGCACAAGCTCTTCTGGAGAAGCATGGCGAAGTGATACAGAAGAACTACTTCAGATCAAACGTAAGTAAGATGTGCTTTCGTAAACCTCTATGATTGTTGATTGTATTGTAATTCTCTTTAAAGCACTGTTAAAGTAAGTTGGTAGGGTTAAATTAAATTAAAAATAATGTTAGTTGTAGACAACTTCTTCTAAAATACATCATATTCCAGGACGTGTTATCGTTCTTTTAGCAATAAAGCCCTCTTACCATGTGGTTTTCCTTTCTCTATTAATATCTATCTCATGCTATCTTCTTGGGGAATAAATTTTTCTTTCATTGTGATGATGTAGAAATCCTTTCAAATGTGCCAGATGAAGAAGAGAAACACGAAAGAATTTTGGAAGCTGGGAAAAGCCATGGTGTACAAATTTCTTCCAGCCTAACAACATCTGAGGCTAAAAGTAATGAAGCTAAGAGGAAGAAAAATTCCAAACAAAAAAAACCTGATCTTATCATGAACACTCCACTAAAAAGCTCTTCAATTATTGGAAAAGAAAATTGGAATAATGCCACAGAAAATAAAGGTACTAGTCGTTTTGCTTATCATCCATGAAACTCTATTGAAAAGTTTACTATCTTTTGAATGAGATGGAAACAAGTTGATGCATCATGCATGCTTTTCAACCCGCTCTATAAAATTGAGCTGCTTTTCAAAGAATATCTCTGAATTTATATAAGAAACCGATTTTTATTATTGTTTCTAAAGAATCCTTGAACATTATAGGTCAAGGAAAATTGATAAATGTTGTTCAACTTATTTTCTAATAATGAGCTTTCTACTGAAGTGCATTTCCTATTTCTTTTAGGAAACTATTTTTCTTTTATACTTCTGAAGATACCTTGAAACCTTCTATAATTATCATAAAGTTAGACTAATGAACAGTATATTTGTGAGTGCGGTTAACAAGTGGATGTTCTCTTGTTAGATCTTTCTCCAGCCCTTAACTATGCAAGAAGGGAAAATGGGTCCCAGACAACAATCGGCCTTGTATTCAGGTTTGATTGCAAACAAATGGCCGCTGGGGGATTCGTGGGGCTTGATCGCTGATGAACGACTGATTTGCTATGAAGAAGCTTCGATGATCTGACAACCAAAAGATTGTCAAATGGAGAGTTGAAGGTTCTAATTTGAGAAGGTATCTTCTTCATCTTGTCATGCAAATAGATTGACTTGTGATGTGATTGTCCTTAGCAACATTTCAGTTGCTTTGTTATGCTAAACATTGTGATTTTTTTAATACTTTGGCCGCATAAGCTCATTTGAAATGATGAGCACAAGCTGCTCATCAATATCACTTGAAAAGAGGTGGTCAGCTACATTGGGGCATGTGTTAGCATGATATTGTCAGCTTACTTATTTATGTCTATTTGAGTTTGTGTAGTTACGATTCGTGCTTTGGAGATTCCTCGCATTTATGATCTTCCTCTGATGTTAGATTAACAGCTCCACTTTCCCACCTATATTTATTGTTTTGTCAGCCCAAATTTTTGGTTCAACTGAAAAAACAATATGCTGCATAATCAGTTGTTAATCTGGTGTATTCAGGATGCAAGACAAACTCTAGCTTTGTTGTGGACTCATTGGCGACAGCAGTACCAGTCTTTAAATGTGCATGTTAACTGGCGTAAGGAAACGAATGATGTTGAAGATGTGGGTAAGGAGTATGGATTGTTGTAGCTGAGGCTCTGCCGTCCTAGTGGTGGCATACCGCTTTAAAAACACGAAACAGTACCATTCTGTACTACTGGTCGGGCAAGCTTATGTGATGTTGAACCTATTGATGTAAAAATAAACCCAAACACAGATTATGCATGCACCTTGATCGCCCCCCAGCATTCCTCCGTCAATTTTGCACAGGTTCAATGTCGTAGTTCTCAAACACTGGTCATCATTGGAAATCGAGGAAAACTTAATGCCAATCGATGGGTAATGCATGTTGGATGGCGTGCCAATACTGATAGGAAGATAGCATGATTTGGCTGCCAGAATCTTACCAATTCGCAGTGTTGTAAGTTGGGTGGACTCACAGCTTCCAATATCCCAGGTTTAAAGGTATCTTTTTCGGACCATTTCTCTAGGCATTTTTGGTGGGGAAGGAACACGGGAGCAGTTGTGACAACACTAAACCAATGTCAGTAGGAAAAGAAATACTGAAGAAGAGTCCAGCGATCAAGTGGCTGCAAGTGCGGTGAAGGGAACACGGTGAAGCTCTTGACATAACATCCTCTTTCTCAGCTTAGGGATGAGGGTCATATATCAGGTACAGTTATTAACAGCAAAAGCTGTGTGCAGGATTGCTAACACTGGTGGTTGCCAGGTGTTTCCTGATACATGGAATGAATTACTCTTTGCTCAAATTAAGTTTGCTTATCATGGTTTTAGGAGAGTATTTGGTTGGCCATGAAAAGGTGACAGCCATTACTTGGCTAGGATAAGATCACCCACTATTAAAATCTTCATTTTTGCAGAGATGCAGTCATGGGTTTCGGCTATAATATTTCACGAGTTTAAACTATTGAGATGATTCGGTGAAGATACTGGAAGATCTAGCATGCGCAGACTAGCTATTTCACCCTGCCTTAAAAATTTATTTGACTACAGAAAGTTGAGTTTTTAAATATAACTTATGTGAATGTACATTAGTTCTTTCTATATATTTGTGAGTTCTCAACAGAAAAAGTAAGGTTGATAGTCAAAGCTGAGGGAGAGGAGCACTGGAAGATTATTACTGAAGTGAATTCTTAGCCTTTTTCTGGAGGTTTAAATCAATAGGACAAGATGCTGGTGCTCTCTTTCTTTTAATTTTGTTTTCTATCTTTTCTGGGTGGAGGGGGTTGGAAGAGAATAGTGTGTTTTTAGTCTCAGATTTTATTGTAGATCTATAGATACAGATTTATAGAGAAGCCAAAGGTACTTTGATACATGTGATGTTTGAATATTGTCTTCTACGGTTCACCAGTGAAATATTATTAGTGCGTTCTTTGTTTGTTGCAATAGTTATAATATTATGTTAGTTTGTGTGTATTAATATGTTTGCCTGACAAAAGAATTTAATTATACCTTTGTTCACCTATAGCCTATCAGATCAGAATTGCAAATTCTGTAATGCTCTAAGCAATAGACAATTGGGTTCTCTTTGAAATGAAAACCGTCAAATAAGCATTGAAGGATGAGAGTAAGGGCGAGACCATAGGTGAAGCCTTCAATTTTATTTTAAATTTTAATTGCTTTGGGTTAAGTTATGGATTTTATAAATGAGTGCCACTGATCTGGAAAAAAATGGTTTTTTATTTTTTATTTTTTGAAGAAAAATCTTTCTCTACTGCAAGAAAAAGTTCAATAAAAATATGCTTATATTAAACTGCGGTCTGCGTTCCTTACAATTTCTTAGGTTTCCAATTATATTCTTCTAATAATTTCGTTATGCATGTTTAAGATATTTAAGCATCTACCATAACAAAGTGACACATATATCAAATATATGTGTGAAATTAGTTTTATATTATCTTTTACATAATTAATCTCATAGTTTAAAAGTTTATCATATACCCGATATTTTACTCCGATTTCTTAGTGATTTTTAATTATCTTGACCACTAGTGTTTGTTTTAAATAATGGTTGATTTATGGGAAATAATTCAATTGAGTTCTATTTCAATAAATCAGTATTAGTAATTTAATTTAATTTTTGACTCAATTTTTAAAGCGCTTGTTGAAATTTGGTTAAAATTAAAATTGAAGTTCCCTTGTTTGTTAATTGTTGTTGCAAGGCGATTGAATACTGAGACTCGTAGGATAATGACCCGCACAAATGAATAGGGACAGAGTTGCTCTCATAAAAACACTCTTATTTTATTTAGAGCTACTCCAACGGTCAAATTGGGGGATATAGACAGCTCAGGGCATATTTAATAAATGCTGCACATAGACGTCCATATCTTATACACATGTCTCCATTAAATTTGAAACCATTATTGTCATTGTGAGGAGTAATAATACGTTTATGGTTCAAATTAATGTGAAAAATATGCACACATTAAGTATGTGTTTGTTATACGTCTAGGAGATCAACTTTCGCACACTTAATGTTTCAATTTTTAGTTTCAACTTCACCGTGTATTAGACGGACTATCCCACGGCATAATCCAAACAAGTTATAGCATCTCATCAAACATGCTTATCTCCATAATTTAAGAGTCAATTATATACATGATTAATCAAATCTAACCCTTATTAATAATATATCACAGACCAATCGATTTTGGGTCCACTATATGAGAAATCCGATTCGACATTCCATGCCGACACGGTAGAGAAACACGTGTCAAGACGCAAATGGTAGCACGTGTCTTCTAACGGAAAATCAGAAGCTTAAACTTTTATATGGCCCACACTGCATGATCTTACACCTTTCTTCTTAATTATTTAAATCAATTCATTTTTTAATTAATATTCTGATTCCTTCTCTTCCTCTTCAACTTTTCTATCTTCTTCCTATTCCATTTTCAATTTCCAAAGGGTTTCTCTGCTGAATTCTCTCTCTAATGCGGAGGAATTTCTAGAGCCGTTGAAGACGGACTGAACTCTCCAAGCGTATATACTTCGGAAAAGCAGAGCGGTGGCGCCGCCGAAACCTCACCGTCTTAGCAAGTCGTCAAACGCGCTTCTTCCTAAGCGCCAATGGTAGCTGGTGATTTACATCAGGATGGTAATAACCTGATTATCCCTAGCTACAACCACACGTGACAGACGGCCATCCTCCGGCACTGATTCCGCTTCGATGAGCGGAATTGAAAATGGTACTGATTGTTATTCTTGACATGCTTTATTCACCGTCTCCTCACTTAGACTCCATTCGTTACGCTACCGCTCCTGTGATGCGTATTTGCCATTCCCATCGG
>PGWS01027359.1:0-10305 GCA_002896235.1 Cicer reticulatum | reverse complement strand
TTACTATAAAGATTTTCTATAATTGTTGATTGTTTTGGATGATTGGAACAATTAATGAATCGTGAATAATGCCATGAAATTCTGTTCAATATTTTGTTTCATTGCCATGGCTTATTGTTTCATTGTATCTGTATCAAGATGAATTTACTTTTGCCATGAAACTCGTGAAATGGTTGAATTCCATAACCGCTTGGAACTGTCCATGAATGCACACGTACACAGAAAGTTTAATAACTATAATGTTTGTTTTGGTATGCACACATGTGTGAGAGTTCTGCTCTATATGGTTTTCATTCTTTCTTGCTTGATCGTCGAGTTCCGTTGGAAAAGTTGAATTTTTTTCTTTCTATGCGTGTTATTTTTTTTTATTTTTTATTTTTTGATAATTATCATTTTTTTTATTCCCACGGTCGGTTAGGTTGTTTCTCTATTCCTTCCAATCACCGTTACATAAAATAAAGTTTATATTAGTGAACAATATTTTTTAAATATTGTTTTATTTGGATATAATAAATATATGTTCAAGTCAAGTTTGACATTTTGAATGAGTTAATTGAAACTTGACGTCGCCAAAGTGACCTCTCTTGTCTAAATTGCTCATGAAGAGTGTCAAATGGCTGTGTATATGTTTATTCATGCGGGTATTGACCGGCCCAAAGGAAGGTTAATATTTGGCAGAATTACATGTACACCTGCGATGATAAATGTGTGACAATTATTTGGTATACATGTGAGCAGTAAATCAACCCAAAGGAAGGTTTATTGTTTGACATGTCTTATTGTCAATATTTGATTGTTGCAACAAGAGTAGCACTAGCAGTTGGTGTTACTGTCCAAAGACTTGACATCAATGGTGCACTGGGTATCTTGAGATGGGTTAAATTCCATGATTTGAACATATGTATTTATTTATTTATTGATTTATTTTCCTATAATGTGAGTTTCTAAGTTTTGTTCTTTATTTAATTTTCAACATCTATTGCTTCCATATCTGCAAATTTGAGTTCTATTCCTGTCCTTGATGGGATAAATTTTAAGGAATGGAAAGAGAACATTCTGATTGTTCTTGGCTGCATGGATCTAGACCTTGCATTAAGAATTGATCGACCCCCTACTCCTACGGACTCTAGTTCTTCTGAGGAAAAATTAGAGTATGTGAAATGGGATCGCTTAAATCTCATAAGTCTTATGATCATAAAGCGTGGCATTCCTGAGGTCTTTAGAGGTGCTGTCTCGGATGAGATAGTTACAGCTAAATATTTCCTTGTTGAAATGGAAAAACGCTTTGAAAAAAGTGATAAGGCTGAAACAAGTTCTTTGCTTCAGAATTTAATTTCCATGAAGTATCAAGGCAAGGGAAATATAAGAGAGCACATCATGATGATGTCCAACATTGCTTCTAAGCTTAAAGGACTAAAGCTTGAGTTGTCAGATGACTTACTCATTCATTTAGTATTGTTGTCTCTTCCTTCGCAATTCAGTCAGTTTAAGGTGAATTATAATTGTCAAAAGGAGAAATGGACTCTTAATGAGCTCATTTGATTATGTGTGCAAGAAGAGGACAGACTGAAGCAAGATAGGACTGAAAGCGCTCACTTTACTAGCATCTCTAAAGACAAGGGCAAAAAGGAAAATTTAGATTATTATTAAGTTCCGGTCATTATTTGGATTTAGAAGACACTTTTGTTGTACCGTCATTTAGACGGAATTTGGTCTCTATTTCTTATTTGGACAAATCAGGATATTATTGTTCATTCGGGAATAAAGAATTTACTTTGTCTTTAAATTCGAATGTTGTTGGAACCGGTTTACTTTCTGGTTATGATAATCTTTATTTGTTGGAAACTGTGGCTAACTATAATGAAACCTTGAGTGTGGAATCACGTGGTACTAAGCGAAAAATTGACAATTTCAACTCAGGAGTGCTTTGGCACAAGCGTCTAGGTCACATCTCTAGAAATTAGACGTTTGAACAACTTGTGTCAGATGAATTTAGTTCCATGACTTCACAAACTTTAAACATTTGTAGTAGCTGCATTAAAGGAAAAAACAGACTAAAGATAAGAAATTAGGTGCATATAGAGCTACAACGTCTTAGAATTGATACATATGGAATCTGTGGCATTTCCAACTCCTTTCTTGGAAATGGTTCAACAATATTCTTTATATCATTCATAGGACGGACTATTCTAGATATGCATTACCTTTACCTAATTCACGAAAATTCCAATCAATAGACGTATTCAAATCCTTTAAGGCAGAAGTTGAGAGTCAACTCAATAAGAGAATTAAAAAGGTCAAGTACTGTCGTGGATGGTGAATACTACGGCAAGATATGACGGTTCAGAGTGACAACGTCCGGGACCATTTGCAAATACCTAGAGAATGTGGGAAATCGTCCCACAATACACTATGCACGGGTCACCAGCATGAATGGGTGTAGCTGAAACGAAACAGTGGACTCTTAAGGATATGGTAAGGAGTATGATTTGTCATTCCACCTTGCTAGAGTCACTCTGGGGAGAGGCATTAAAAACAACAGCATACATTCTTAATAGAGTACCAACTAAGGTAGCGGCTAAAACACCTTATGAGCTTTGGATTGAGCGTAAGCCTAGTCTGGAGCACCTTCATGTTTGGGGATGTCCAGCTGAGGCAAGGCCTTATAGGCCGAATGAAAAGAAATTTGAACCCCGAACAATTAGCAGCTATTTTATAGGGTACTCAGAAAAATCAAGGCGCTGCTATAAATTTTATGATGCCTAATTTGCAGAACAATTTGAGACGGGAACGCAACGTTCTTTGAGGATATTTGAGTTTGGGCAGGAAAGATTAGAGGTTAAAGATTGTCTTTGAGGAAGAAATACAGATAACAACTTCGCATGTAACTGATTCCGCTTCCACCAGTTGACTTTCCCATATTGAACAAACTTCAAGATGATCTGGTTCGTTCAGGAAGAAACAACATCCAGATCAAATATTCAAGATCCTCGAGAACAAGTGCCTCAAGAGCCAGCCATTGCGATGATCCACTAGAGAAAGCAAAAAAGTGCCTTATTTTCAGATGATTATGTTTAGTATTTATCAATGAGGTAGAGGAAAAGTTGCTTAGTGACGCGAAGGACGACCACTCAGACTATTACAAATCAAGCCATGCAAGCATTCCCAGTTCTCAGATAAGTGGATCGAAGCAATGAGAATGAGGAGTATAAGTCTATGCAAGCATAACAACTCAGTTTGGAATTTATCCCCATTACCCTGAAGGAGTGAAACCCATTGGTTGCAAATGGATTTTTAAAACCAAGCAGGATTCCAATGGTAATGTGGAGAGATATAAGGCACGTCTTGTAGCTAAGGGCTATACTCAAAAGGAAGGGATTGATTATAAAGAGACTTTCTCTCCGGTTTCATCGAAGGACTCTTTAAGAATAATCATGGCTCTTGTTGCTCACTTTGATTTGGAGCTTCATCAAATGGATGTAAAGACAGCGTTTCTCAATGGCGACATTATGAGACGAAGTCTATTGTGCAGCCAGAAAAACTTTGTGGTAGGAGACCCAAAGAATATGTTGTGGCAAACTAAGGAAAAGTCCATTTATGGGCTCAAACATAACTTCTCGTCAATGTTACCATATTTACATCAAGTAATTTCATACTCGATTTCCGGTTTGAGATGATACAGTTGATGATTTGTGTGTATCATGAAGTTCAGTGGGACGCAGGCATATGTTTCCTGTCTGTATGTTATGACATAACTGCTTGCCACTAACTGATTATAGCATGTTGCAACGAAACTAACAAGAAAATCTCTATCAAAGCATTTTTGAGATGAAAGATCTTGGTGACGCTCTTTTGTATAAGGAATTCAGATACACCGAGACAGATCTCGAGGTATTCTTGATGTCAGAAAAAAGCTATATCGATAAGGTCTCAAAAGTGTTTTGGGTTACAGGATGCACAACCAGGAGACACCCGCAGTTGCTAAGGTGAGTACACGAAGTTCTAGTCTCAAACAGATGCCCTTAAGGGCAGTCTGGAAATTCAAGAAATGCAAGGACCCCTTATGCTTCTTACTGTAAGGGAGTACTTATGTATCCCAATGTATGTATGACATCCAGAATAGCGTTCATATAGGGATTTTAGCAGATATTTAAGCAATCCAGGTCCTGACCATTGGAAAGCAGCCAAGAGGGTCATGAGATATTTGAAGAGAACAAGAAACTACATGCTCACATATAGGAGGTCAGACCAGTTTAGTAAATTCACTGGTAACTCTGACTCGATTTTCGGGATTGCCAAGACAGCTTAGATCAACTTCAGGCTATGTCTTTCTGTTTAGCTGGGTGGAGCAGTATCTTGGCGTAGTGCCAGCTAAGTCTTACTGCTTCTATCTCAACTCATGCAGCATAATCGTAGCAATTCATGCGCAGGTATGCTGACCAGTTTTCGGGTCATTTGGAACTGAGAAATTTTGTCACGGGGCTGCAAATAGTGACAGGGATTGAAAGACCACATCAAGTTGCTATTGTGACAATAGATCAACAGTACACTGTTATTCTACAATAATAGGAGCTAACCAAGAGTCAAAGCACATTGACATTAAGTTTCCTATTGTTAAAGTAGAAGGGTACAAAGTGGAACAGATAATCCATAGAAACACTTAAGAGACAAACTCTCATGATTGCGGTCCGCTCACTAAAGGTTACCCACCACAACGGTCTTTCATGAGCATACTGCTCACATGGGTGTGCTACAGTATGAGGAATCTTGATTTTAGTGGGAGTTTCGTCCATATATGTAATATTAATGTTCTATGTGCTTAATTGAGTGATAAAGTACAAATACCATTGTATTTGGTATTTTCTGATCAGAAATGAAAGTTTAAAGTATTCAGCTTTTGGTTACTTTGTACATTTAAGTTATGGTATGATCTCATTCGTGTAAAGTAGTACCAGTGAAATTGACATGCATCTGACCAAACTTCATGTAATTTTCATGCTACACTTTTCATAATGGGTCTATGTCATTTAGTTGTGTCAGGTACGGGTGGATCATTTGAGCGGATTTAGTTATTGCTTATTATGACGAAAGCCTCTTTGGTTCCATGTGCTGATATGATTAATGGACGGACATATTGGCCTTATGCTCAAGGTATTATAATGACATTTTTGACATCATAAAGTCTAACACACTCCTAAGGATACATGTGTGACCAGTGGAGATGTAGATTTATGGGTCACATACGCTAATATAATTAATAAAGTGTGTTAGAGTCATATATAATTAGTCACTAAACTAGGGGTCAAATAATATATAATAGTTTATGGCTAAAGAACATAATAGTTATGCAAAATTAATCAGTGTACGATACCAGAGCAGGTTCTATTTAATGATGGGGGCTGATATAAAAATACTGCAATTTGGATATAACTAATAATAGTTATATACTAGGACCTGGTAGTGGTCCCCAAGGCAAAAACAACAAGACTATTCAGTTTCACAAACCAACTAAGGAGAAGAACTCTACTGGTTCTCTCTATCCCCATCAGAGAGCATAATCTTCAAGGGTGTTATTTGCACTGAGGATAATCACTCCACAAACCCACTTGAACTCTATCATCATCATCCCACAAAATATAACAATATTTTCGACAAAAAATAAAGTATAACATATATAACTTAATCCATTAGCATATCAACAAGAAGCATATAACTATGAATAGTTATAGAGACTGCTAATTAAGTATATGTGCTCTTGTGGTCCATGATTCCACAACATAAACGAAGCATAACTTAATATTTAGTATACGTATACTTAAAGACTACACGGCAAGTTAATTATGTGAGTCCAATTCATTTTAGTTGCATTGACCTTTGTTTGTTCTAGAGTTGGCTATACCTCTTTTAATTAAGAAATATTACATGCTTTTGTTCCTTTTTTATTTCTCTTAATTAAGTTGAATAAGGTGTTTAGTGCAAATCTATTGAGGAAGTTCCTGTGGGACTAGTATGTGCACCTTATGACACAAAACTAAACACTTTAAGGTTGCCAACTTGTTTGAGCATGGCATCAAAACCATAATTTGAGCTTTTCCCAAATATATATATATAGTGTGTGTGAATAGATAATATTACTTATATTGATTAATACAAAGTTCAAAATGACAAATCAATATGCGATTACCTTAAGAAGATATATATATTACATTCAATTATATAGGTTATGAAAATCCGAATATAGTTATTAATCAAACTATACAAAATATTAACTAATTTGTAGTATCTATAGTATTGTCAAATTTCACAAGTCCACTAATTATTAGACCTCATGTTCACATATTAGAGAGGTTAAAAAATTTCATAGTTTCAAAAAAGTTCACAAAAAGGAAGTTCCCGACAATTTTGGACTTAGGGTCTATGAGGCTACTTTTTTTATATAAAAAAATTTTGATAAAATATCTTTAATTTTTTCGTCGATATAAAAAAGTTTCCAATTTTTTTTCTTCGAGTAAGATATAGAATTTTTTTATTGTTCTCTACAAAATTTTCGATAGAGAAAGGAAAAGGATTTAAGGATATTCATCAAAGAAAAAAAGAACTTAAAGTAAATGTTTTCTTTGAGAAAATTACATTTCAAAAAATTTTTCAAGAAAAAATCTCAATTAACAAAACATAAGTCCTACAGTCCCTCATCATGACTCATTAAGTCACAATAAATAATGGACGAGAAAATTTAAAAAATTATCTCAATAAGGACCTAATATTAAAGAGCAAAATAGGATAATATTTAAAGAGTCACTTTAGAGTTTAAATGACGACTTTAATCAATTATACTAATTAATAACTACTATAACTAACTTCAACTATATCTAATACTTGATAGTGTGTGAAGTTAAAAAATTTATCAGAGAAAATTATAAAAAATTACAATTGAACTGAATTTTTTTAATTATTCTTTTTACTCTAAACAATTTAATTTTTTTGTAGTAGTACTAAATGTTAGATAATATATTATAATATTAGTACGTCAAGGGTGATTTTAGACAATATTCTAATTTCTTTTTATATATATGACTCATTGTAACCACATAGTAACTTCAGTTTGACTAGAGTTGTTGTTTCTAACTTCTCCCTCTTTTCATTTTAACATGGTATACTAAGAGTTTGGTTGATTTTGTGATCTACTATATATAGAAGAGAGATATTATTATTGATAGAAAAGACAACCACCCAAAACGAGTAAAGCACGAAGAGTAACGCATATTCTCCGATTTTGTTAAGATCAGAACTCACAATAAAACACAATTGGCGCATATCGTTAGCTGTGTGGATCGGGCTGATTTTTTGGACAACGCGGTTCGATATTACATTCAAGTCTCTCATCTTCAATACGGTCGGATCGGCGAAAACGACCGTCTGTTAGCGGGATGACCAATGTGCTCGCACACGCACCAGATTAGTTTATATCTTTTGTGTTTTTTTTCCTCGAATTTTCTTTTGTGTCAGTGATTCAATATTATCCGTATTTTCCTGTCATTGATTTATTAATGGCTGATGACTGAAGGGATGATCTCTGTCAAGCACATTGTCCGATAATTGGGGAGATAGGACACAAAGAGAGAATGTGTAGGGGGTCATCGTCCAAATGTTGTTGCTGCTGCTCCTATCTATCATTGGGTTGTAATTCTGGTTATGTTTACACATTCTGAGATTGCTTCCCAATATTTGATATTGTTCATAACAACTTCAAAAAAACTTCTTGCCACTCAATCACAATGTATGTCTGCTCACCTCTCTCCCAAAGTTTGAACTCTCTGGTCTTTTATATCAGATATATCTCACTTTCTATGTGATTCTGATTCCGGAGCATCTCAATCATAATGACATTACGCATGATAAATCTTGTGTCTGTGAAACCTGCTCTCGTTTGATAGTCGGTTAATGATTGCTTGATCGGCACGGTTCTTCTTATGTACCACTAGCATGACTTGTACTGTCCAACCAGCCTACTAACATGTCTTCTTTCTGATTGTTTATATCTATATCCTAATCTTACTTTGAGTCCTGCTTCTTTAGTCCAATATATGTGAATCTCGAGTTATTACATTTATGTTTTCTTCCACTTCTGTTGTGTGCTATGAGCACATATTCTGGATAGGGCTGATTGGGACATGTCATAGACAAGGGGGACTTTATGTTTTGGGATGACCTGCGACTCCCAAATACTGCAGCCTCCGCAAACTACTAATTTTTTTTAAATAAAAAATTATTAAATTGCTGACTTAGTATCTAGTGATTCGCTAGAATTCCTTATCTTGTCTAGTTTTATACTATGGCATTACTCGCACTTGGAACATGTTTCTGCTTCTAGATTTAAAATATTTGGCTTCTACCGGAGCTTAGGAAAGTTTACAGAACCTGTGATATCTCAGATTGTTTGTGGTTGTAAACTTGCCAAACTTCCAGCTTACCGTTTAGTAAAAGTGTTTCTGTTTCATATGCGCCCTTTGATTTAGTTCACTCTGATGTTTGGGGTCCATCATCGGTTCTCACCAAAGGTGGATCTAGATATTATGTTTCGTTTATTGATGATTACACTCGTTATTGTTGGGTTTATCTTATCAAAAATTGGTCTGAATTTTTTGACATTTATCATATGTTTCGTGCAATGGTCAAAACTCAACATAATTTTGTTATAAAGTGTTTTCGTTGTGATTTAGGTCGTGAATATACCTCTAATAAATTTTCTGAATTACTTGCTTATGATGGCACCCTCCACCAAACATCTTGTACTGATACTCCTCAACAAAATGGAGTTGCTGAAAGGAAACACCGTCATATTATAGAGACTGCTCGTTCCCTTTTGTTGTCCGCTTCAGTTCCTAGTGAGTTTTGAGGAGAAACAGTATTGATCCGTTTGGTCCTAATGATTATGCTTCTGATGATTGTAATGTTGAGAATGTTGGGACAAATACTAATACTCCACATGATGACATCCCTCTTGCCCCCCCGGTTGTTCAACCACCTCCTGCGATTGTTGATCCTCCTCGTTACCCCTCTCGTCAACGTAAGTCTACTTAGTTACCTGATTTTGTCTATTCCACTTACTCAACTTCGTTTGTTTCTTTCTTAACCTCTATTCACAGTTTGTCTGAGCCCTCTTCCTATAAAAAGGTTGTTCTTGATCCTCTTTGGCAGCAGCCTATGGCAGAAGAACTTTCTGCATTGCACAAAACCAATACTTGAGAATTAGTACCTCTTCCTCTTGGAAAACGTGCTATTGGGTCTCGTTGGGTATACAAGATCAAAACTAAGTCTGATGGGTCAGTTGAGCGCTACAAAGCACTTCTTGTTGCTAAAGGTTTCTCTCAACAATATGGTATGGATTATGAAGAAACTTTTGCTCATGTAGCCAAGATGACCATTATTCGTACTCTTATTGCAGTTGCATCTATTCGTCAATGGCATGTTTCTCAAATGGATGTCAAAAATGATTTTTTAAATGGTGAGCTTCACGAAGAAGTCTATATAGTCCCTCCTCCGCAAGGAGTTTCTCATAATCAAGGGGAAATATGTAAGTTAAAAAAGGCTCTATATGGTCTTAAAAAGGCTCCTCGAGCTTGGTTTGAGAAATTCTCTACCGTGATCACTTCTCTTGGTTTTCGCTCTAGTGAACGTGATTCTGCATTGTTTATAAGGTCCACCACTTATGGTCATATTATAATTTCTCTATATGTTGATGATATGATTATTACAGGTGATGATGTTAGTGGAATCAATGAAAATTGCAGTTAGCCAAACAGTTTGAGATGAATGACTTGGGAACTCTTTGCTATTTCTTGGGGATTGAAGTTGCCTACTCTCCTAGAGGCTACCTTCTTTCTCAAGCCAAGTACATTGCCAACATTCTTGATCAGACTCGTCTTTCTGATACTAGAGCAGCAGATACTCCTCTTGAGTTGAATGTGAAATATGCTTCCTCGGATGGTGTTCCTTTACCAGATTCCACTTTGTATCGTACTTTGGTTGGCAGCTTAGTGTATCTTACGATTATTAGACCTGACATTGCTTATGCTGTTCATGTTGTTAGTCAGTTTGTTGTCTCTCCCACTGCAGTACATTGGGCAACAGTTATTCGGATTTTTCGTTATCTTCGAGGAACTCAATTTCAAAGTCTTCTCTTTCAATCGTCATCCTCATTAGAGTTACGAGCTTATTCTGATGCTGATTGGGCTGGTGACACCACAAATCATAAATCCACCACAGGGTTCTGTATCTTTCTTGGAAGAGTAAGAAACAAGACAT
>PGWS01027358.1:0-21743 GCA_002896235.1 Cicer reticulatum | reverse complement strand
ACAGTTATCAACATTATTATTATTATTATTATCCAAACACTCAGTTCACCTCGCCACCTTACAACACTACTCTATCTCTTTACTAAAAAAACACTACTCTATCTCTTCACTAAAAAAATATACTCTTCACAAAGCATTATTAAAATCGGGGCTTCGCATCACCATAACGAGGTCTCATTTTAGTTTGGTATTAACGTCGTCATTTTATTTTGTATTAAGTCTTCATTTTTTTATTCCAATCTTTTTTTTTATTGAATTTCTGATTTCTTTATTTAAAAATCTATAAAAAAAAAATTCATTTATTTCACTTATTTCTTTCATATTTCCACCCGAATTTAAATAGGGGATATGTTTTGTTGATGTGTTTTATTCACTTCGGTCCTACTTACTTTATCTAATATCTACATTGTATAAATTTTTAATCGTTAATTATTACTTAAAGCTTAAATGTTCTTTGACTTCTCATGTTTTTAAATTGTGCGATTTTATACTCTCTAATTTTTTTTTGAACAATTTTGATCCTTACATTTTGTCTCATTTTAATTTTTAAACCTCTCACTCATAGTGGTTTGATTTTTTTAAGTGAATGATAATAACATACATCATTCAACCAAATTATTCCCCCTCTGTCTCTTTTCCTTCTCTTCTCGCTAATTAAACCCTTTTTCATCTCTACTCAAAATATGGTTAAGTGTTTTAGCTGTTGAGACCAACTCAAATACAAATTGTAAAACGTGAAACACAAGAAATTGGGGTTTAAATTGTGTTTCCCTGTTAAAATCTTTTTTGTGTGGCTAAACTAAAGTAAAGAAGCGAGCAGTAATATAAAAATAGAGCAGAAAGACACAATTATTTTCCTGGTTCACCACCAACACGAGCTACATCCAATCTGTTTTAACTAATGAATTTAATCCATAATTCACTATAGAATCAAACTTACACTTGAACACTACTAGTCACACTGATTTGTGTTCATCTTCTCAACTTTCGTAGCTTATACAGTCAAGTTGTTGAGGAAAGCAACCACTACTGGGTTGTTAGGTTACAAAACAAAAGTTTTGATTTTTTTGAAATAGTTCTTGATAGGAGTGTTTACAATTTGTTCCTTTAGAAACTTTCTCGCACTAAAGTGAAAAAGAATGATTATTAGCATAAGCAACATGTTACTTATAGCTTGTGCATTTTTTGTTTTTCCTTTGAGGAATCCACGTCCATTATACCAATCGATTAGGGTTTCTATTGTTGTCTGGATTGCAAAATCAACAAAATTCATGAAGTTTCATATCATATCTTTTGAGATTTGATTTTTGTTAGTGCAAAAGTAGTTTTAAATACAATTCTCTAATTAATGTTTTGAATGATAACAAATACATATAAAATAAAGAACAATTATCTTCCTAACTATATATGCTAAATGTGTAGATTAAAGATAAACTTATGTGAATCCCTATTCAAAGTAGCCACATTACAAGTACTTTAAAAGATATTCTATCAAAGAAAAAGTAAAAGATTACTACGAAAAACAAGCACAACAAAGCAGGCGTCTCTATATAAGTTCTATCCTCTAACGACAGACAAAAGAAAAAGAAACCAAGACTTCACTTCAACTTGATAGCATAAAGTCTAGTGACATGCACCCTTATTGTCGTGAGCTTTAAGTTGACTATGGGATACAAGGAACGTAGTGTCTAGGTTGCCTTGGTAATCCCAACATGGATTATGGTTCTCTGCCTGACAAGGTGTTACAATCATTCTTCTTCCTCGGGTCTAACAAACCTTACAAGAGTTTATTACTGCTTCTACCTCTGACAAGTGTGATAAGCAATGAATGCCTTTGCCTATGTAATCTCATTAAGCGATTGATGCATCTGATTTTGAACTTTTATGGATCCTCTAACAAAGTCAATGCCTTTGGTAAAGTCAATTATCTGACAAAGTCAAGCCTCTAGAAAAGTTAACACTCTGACAAAAAGTTAATGATCTAACGATCTGCAAGACATCATTGCATCATACATATTGTCTCTGACTATTCTATCCACTGATCTCGTACCCTCTGTTTCCTCTATGTATCATACATATTGTAAGGAAGCGGTTTATGGGAGTTCAGTTCTGATCTCAACGGATAGATTTATCTTCAATGATTCAATTGTTGATAATCTATGAAGATACAAGTTGCACTTTCTACAAATGTGAAGAGGAAAAATACATATATAAGGAAAAAAATGTAATTTTGAATAAGCCAGAACACGTCAAAGCATGAATGGAAACCCTCTTCGTTGAGAGTTTATTAGAATTTGGTGTATATTAGTAAAGTGTTTTCATACACTTAAACTATATAGGATTGGAAATATAACATCTTCTCTATAAGAGTAGAATTTTAGAAACATATTTTTATGTCAAAATAGACACAAACTAGAATTGACGTAAACCAACCAATAGTGCACAACCCTCCCACCCTCAAAAGAGGTACCTGAAAGGTACAACGACCCTCATGAACCTTAACGATAGGATGCTAGAATGTTGAAGAATTGGTTTTAGGAACCACAACTAGGAGAGACCATTGAAAAATACTTAGCCTGAAGAGGCAGAGTAAAGGATACTTGTACAACTATTTATGGAATAGTGATTAAAGCCATCGACTATACTGAGGCAAGATCTTTCTTTAAGGGGATGACTAGAGGTAGAACCTTTTAGTTCTTTATAATTCAACCTTTAGAGGTAACAACCTTTTAATCTCTTTCATTATTCACCTTTAGTTCTTTATGATTCACTTACTATCTCTAAACCTCTTTCAATAGTAAGTTGAATGTTTTTGATAAAGAACGAATTTTGTAACAAAAGCAAAATATGATTGAAAACGGTAACATAATTCAACCCTTTTCCTTGTGTTTTTCAGTACCTTTAGATATTTCCATACAAGCTTTCCAAACGAATCTTGTACAAGGTCAAATTGGTAGTCATAAGACAATGAAACCTCTAGGAACACCATTCCCAAATGGTAAACCAAAACGCCAAATGTGAATACCATGCAGAGTCTTAGGGAATTTAGTCCGAAGATTGTCAAACCCTAAAATCTAAAGTGCAAGAACTGATTAAATGAAATGGCTTACCTTCAAGGATAGACGTCCAACATAATGAGTATTCCCTTGCCGGCCACAAGGATATCTCTATAAAGTCATTGAAGATGAGATAGACCAATGTGCAAAAGATGATCATTTGTTGACCATAGAGTCGTGCGTGGAATATAATATATTTTCCCCAAAACCATTAGAGATCCTTTATAGAAAAGAGAATTTTACGCCAACTCCAAATAGGCCAAATCCAATAATTGTCCAAACACTAACCCCTTTTCCTTATGGAAATACCAAAGTAGTACCATAGAATTATGAAATCACGTCCCATTTGGTCAATCATCAATCAAGTGATAGCTTTGGATCTAAAGGAATTGATGTCACCAATATTTCAAGGATTGGTGAGAAGACTCAGAGTGGTCGAGTATATGCTCCTGAACAACCTAAGAAAAAGGCGGGTCATGGAGTAAAAGGGAAAGAAGTTATGGATCATGTTATAAAAGGACAAGACACATGCAAAACGACGGTTCTTGAAGAAGAAACTAACAAATTTTTGAAGTTTATCAAGTAAAATGAGTATAAGGTGGTAGATCAACTAAATAAAACCCCTTCCAAGATATCTATTCTTTCTTTTTTATTAAACTCTGAGGCGCAAAGAAGAGCACTGATGAAAGTTTTAAACGAGGCCCATATTACTCATTATATCATGTAGACCAGTTGATGAGGTATCGGTAACATCACCGCTAGTAGTCTTGAGTTTTAGCAATGGTGAATAACCAGTTGAGGGAATAGAGCATAATAAAGACCTACACATCTTTGTGAAGTGTTTTCATGTCATATTCTTGCACGAGTGCTAGTTGATAATGGTTCGTCATTGAATGTCATGCCGAAATCAACATCTCAAAACTATTTGTTGTGGAGCCTATAATGAAGCCTAGTGTTATCGTGGCGAAAGCATTGATGATCAGGAGACAGTCTTTGTTGAAATTGACCTGCCAATTTAAATCGAACCCCATAACTTTGGAATAACCTTCCAAATGATGGTCATTAAACGGCGTACAATGCCCTTTTAGGGATACTGTGGATTCATGTATTGGAGCAGTGACATCCACTCTCCATCAAATGTAAAGTTTAGGGGTGAACGATAAGTTGTAATAATATATGGGGGAACGATATATAGGAGTCATCTATCTCCATGGCTATATCGAAGACACGAAGGAGCCATAGAGACTTCCTTCCAAGCATAGAAATCGCTAATGGTATCTTCACGGTGAGATCCGCTTAAATGACCAAAAATATCTACCACATCATTGAAAGTCTAACAACCATGTTGGAAGGAGGAGTCTTGTTAAAATGGAAATTGATAGAAATGCCATAAAAGAAACGATAGTATGGGTTGTGATATGTACCTACCAAGGCTGATAAAGAAAAGTGGCAAGAAAAGAGAAACATGATGGCTCGTTTTGAAAACCGGTATCAAATTCAACAAGGATTCCTATTTGCGACATTCGTCACCTTTCAAAGCGCCGAACATAATATATGCTGACCAGGTGGCTGTTGCAGAAGAGAATCATGTTGATTATGTTATCCTCAAATTGGTGTACCTTTGTCCTCCAAACAACAGTCTCAATAATTGGAAGATCATCGAGTTTCTCGTGTTTATTGATTCATGTTCAAAGTAATTATGTATTTCGACTTTTTTTGCTATGCTCAAGGCTATAAGGATGACTAATTATGGCACATATATTTCAATTTCGTACTCATTATCAATAAATGTATTTTAGAATTCTCCAACTATTTTTTTTCATCCCTTTCTGAAATGACAATCTTTATTCATATTTTTTTTTCCTTTTTATTCTTAATTTAAATAATGTTGAGTCGAAAATGAACATGTTGAAAATAGCAGCGCTAGAACCCCTTCTTATAATTTTGAATGCCCAATTAATTACGCTGATGTGAATTTTGAAGATGATTGTGAGTCTCGCCCAGAACTAGAAAGGCTAATGGAATCGGAACCTAAGATAATCCAGCTCTATCAAGAATCTATTGAGGTGATCAATTTGGGGACTGAATATGATAAAAAAAAATTTAAAATTGGTATGTCTATGAAAGAAAGTGAACATGAAAAGTTGATTAAACTTTTATTTGACTATATGGACGTCTTTGCATGGTCATGTTAGGATATGTCTGGGCTAGATACTAACATAGTTGAACAAATGCTACACTAAAGCTTGATTGTGCTCCAATTAAACAAAAACTTAGGAGGATGAGGCATAATATGTCACTTAAAATTAGAGAAGAGGTCAAGAAAAATTTTGATGTTGGTTTCTTAGCAGTGGAAAAATATCCTCAATGGGTTGCTTATATTGTCCCAATTCCAAAAAAGAATGGAAAAGTTCGAATATGCGTTGATTATCGGGATTTAAATAATGCAAGTCCTAAAGATGATTTCAATTTGCCTCATATTGATGTCCTAGTAGACAATACTGCTTAGTATTCCCTTTTCTCCTTCATGGATGGTTTCTCTGGGTACAATCAAATCAAGATGGCTCCCGAGGATATCGAGAAAACTACGTTCATCACACAATGGGGAACATTATGTTATAAAGTGATTCCATTTGGATTGAAGAATGTTGGGGCAACCTATTAAAGAGCATGTGGACGACATGATGCATAAGGAGATAGAGGTTTATGTGGACGATATGATTCCAAAGTCTCAGACTGAAAGGAGACCATGTTGATTAACCTTCAAAAGTTGTTTCTGCGACTAAGGAAGTTCAAACTTTGTTTAAATCCTACTAAATGCACTTTTGGTGTGAAAGATCTGGCAAGTTACATGGGTTTATCGTTAGTCAAAAAGGATAGAAATGGACTCAAATAAGGTAAGAGCAATACAAGAATACGGCTCCCCACACAGAAATAGAAGTTCGTAGCTTTTTGGGTAGGTTGAACTACATTTCCAGGTTCATGTCACATCTCACCTCAACATGTGGGCCAATTTTCAAGTTGTTCCGCAAAGAACAAAAGGTTGAATGGAATGACAATTATCAAAAAAACTTTTGAGAAGATTATGCAGTACTTGTCAAAACCTTCAATCATGGTGCCTCCGATTCGTGGGAAACCGCTTATTATGTACTTAACAGTACTTGACGGATCAATGGGTCATGTACTGGGGCAACATGATGAATCTGGTAAGAATGAACATGTTATTTATTATTTGAGCAGAAAATCACCAGGCTTTGAACAACGGTATTCATTGCTTAAACGTACATGTGCACATTAACATGGGTTGCTCGTCAGTTGAGGCAATATGTGTTATGTCATACAACTTGGTTGGTGTCTAAATGACCCAATTAAATATATATTTGGGAAACTTGTTCTTACTTGCAAGGTTGGCCCATTGGCAGATGTTGTTATCAGAATACGAGGTTGTGTATGTCCTACATAGAAGGCTATCCAAGGAAGTGCACTAGTAGAGTATTTTGTTCCTACAACTTGTAGAAAAGATTATCATTCAATGCATGTGAATGTCCCTGATGAAGGCATAATGACTTTATTTGAAGAGACTGTAATCATCTGATAAAGAAAATGAACTTTTGGTGTTTGATGGTGCTTCTAATGCATTTTAAGGCATGGAATTGGAGCCATTTTGATTTCCCTAAAGAACCGATACACTCCATTTACGCCTAGATTGTGATTGATTGCAAAAACAATATTGCAAAATATGAGGCATGTGTCATGGCATTAAAGCAGCCATTGAATCAAAGGTAAAGTTTTTGAGGTATATGGAAACTCGTATTTGGTCATCCATCAGAACAAAAAGGAGAGTGGGGAACTCGAGATTCCAAATTAATTATGTATCATACGCATATCAAAGAATTTGGTAGAGCACTTCAAGCATATCACTTTTCATCATATTCCTCAAGAAGGAAACCAATGGCCGACGCCCTGACCACATTGTCATCAATGTTAAAAATAAGCATCGATCAAGATGTGCCGGTCATAAAAAATTCACAAAAGGATAGGCTAATATATTGCTTATCAATAGAGGAAGAGTCTGACAGAAAGCCATGATTTTATGATATCAAATCATATGTAAAAGACTAAGGAATATCCATGGGTGTTTCGGAGAACGATAAAAGGGTTTTGAGGAGGTTGTCAATGAAGTGCATGAACCGCCAACCTCTTTGAATGTCTTAACATCACCATGGTCATTCTCAATGTGGGGAATGGATGTTATTGGACTCATCGAGCCTAAGGCTTCAAATAGGCACCGATTTATCCTTGTAGCTATCGGTTATTTCATAAAATAGGTTGAAGTTGCTTCTTATACCAATGTGACGAGAAGCAAAACTAGAAGAGGAAGAATGGGTTCAGTCACGATTTGACCAATTGAATCTCATAGAAGAAAAAATAATGACAGCTTTGTACCATGGTCAGCTATATCAAAAAAGACTTAAAAAAAGTGTACAATAAAAAAGTATGTCATCGAGAGTTTCAAGAGCCTATTAAGAGAAAAAGGGAAGAAAAACGATACCGGTCATCGATCAATGTCTAGAAAACTTTCTCCGTTTTGTCTAAATTTTAGTATGTTGTTTCATTCATTTAGCTAGTCAATTAAACATATTTTCTCATACTTTTAATCATCCCAATTTCTCTCTAAAATTCCCGACTTCATCGTTTATGGAGTTCGTTACTTTGCACCGTTCTTTTACACCGTAAGTTTGATTTGAGTGAAACAAACATTGATACGACCGTGTGAACGATGGCTATATTATCCTCTAATCATTTTATGATTTAGAGTAAGTTTAATTGATTCAATTTTTAAATTAACATTTTTAAAGTGTATTTTCATAATTTAGTTTTTATGTTTATCCATAAACTATCGAGTTAGATCGATTGAAGGATAATGAGTCAAAGAAAAAAAACATTGTTTTTTGCGAACTGATATTCACGTGTGAAAGTGTCGAAATAAGGTAAGGGGTGTGACGACGTTTGATTTCATGAGTATATTATAATGTGAGATGAACGAGAAAATCGTTTTTCTCAAAAATTCATTTGAGGTTCGCTACGCATTGCGGTAGCCCTATTTAGTAATAATTGAATTAATATAGCTAATTAGGATTTGTAGATTAAAATATGATTGAAACTTTTATAAGTGTTGTCTAATTTAAATTCTACAACTGTTGATATATGTGAAGAAAGTTTAAGTTTTTATTTAATGTATTGAAAGTCTTATTTATGATATAGGTGATAAAATTTGAATTAGTGTGTGCATATGATGAGGATTTTAAATTTCTATATGTATGTGATGAAAGTTTAAATTTTTAAGATATATCATATTAAAGTTTTTATTTTTATGATACTTTTATGAATATGTGATTTTATGATATGTGTAGTGAAATCTTTGATATTTATGATAGTTGCTTATGAATATTTGATCTTCACTAGTCAAAGCTTTTGGTTTTATGATGGTTGTTTATGAATATTTTGGATTTTCATGATAAAAACCTATGATGTATGATCTAGGGATATTTGAATAGGGTGATAATTTTGTATACGTTATTTTTGGATCATTTGACCTAATCATAATGGGTTTTGTGAGAATGTTTGATTTTGATAATACATCATCATGTCATGGCATATGCATATTCGTGGAAGTTGTCTTCGTGGCAGGTTTATTTTCCAATTTGGTGTGAGTGATTTTTCTGTGTGGAATTTGTCTTTGTGGCAGTTATTATATCCAAATCTTATAGTTATCATGAGCATGCATAATTTTGCACCATCTTATGATTGTTTTGTTGTGGTCAATGTGTATCTAATATGATAACAAATTCTCTTCGATGATTTGATGTTATAATGAGATCACTACGCCAAAAATAGGCTTTAAAACGCTTTTTTTTATGCATTTAACAACATTTTTAAGCGCTATAGTATGTAGTGTTGTTAAAAGATACAACAACATTTTTTAAAATAAAAAAGCGTTGTCATGGGTGATATTTAACAACGCTTTTTTAATAAGCGCTGTCGTAGGTAGAAATATATAGCGCTTTAATAGTGTTTTATGAAGAAAAAAAAAGCGTTGTCGTAGGTGTCTTGTTTTGCAGCGCTTTTCTAAAAAGCGCTGTTGTAGGGTACAGTAAGAGCGCTTGTTGTGGAAAGCGCTGTTGTAGGTAGAGCTTTTATAGTGTTTTTTTTAAAAAAAAATGTTGTTGTAGATATCTCACTTTACAGCGCTTTTCTAAAAAGCGTTGTCGTAGGTGGTATCTTAAAGCACTTTTTTTCTTCTAAAATGCGTTGTCATAGGTTTTTAAAGCGCTGTAGTAGAGATTTAATAGCGATTTTCTTAGAAAAGCGCTATCGTAGGTGTTATTAAATTAAATATAAAAGCGATGCCATTTTTCTGCCACGCAATAACAATATTCAATTATACATAAGGTATACATTTACGATCAAACTCCCTATTATTTTCATTCAAACTCTATATCTACTATATATTTATTTTTTCCAAAATCATCTACATCATGCACATATATACAAAAAATCATTTTTTTTTTAATTCAAACTCTATATTCTATTATACATTTAGTTTTTTTAAAATCATCAACATCAAAAGCGTTGTCGTAGGTGTCTTGTTTTGCAGCGCTTTTCTAAAAAGCGCTGTTGTAGATATATTTAAGAGCGCTTGTGTGGAAGCACTGTTGTAGTAGAGCTTTATAGTGTTTTTTTTTTAAAAAAAAAGCTTGTCGTAGTTATCCCAATATAATCAACATTAAAACACACATGGACACTAGCAATTTGCCAGCACAACAATTTCTAGAAAACATCAATTTTCCAAGATCATCATCACAATATCAATTTCTTACTTTAATCCTATTGTAACAGAAAAAATAAAATAAATAAATTAGAATAATTATCAGGTCACATACAAATATACAAATAATAGTTACAATGTGAACTCCCTAATAACAAATTATACCAACTCTCAGTTCGCAGCAATACTGACACTAGTCTTCCTTGATTTCAGTTAGAATCACTTCCAGAGTAAGTTGACTTGGAGTTATCAATGTACTATGTACGATATAATATTTGAACATAAATAAGTTAGAATAAAATTATATAGTTAGTTATATATGAAATCAAATCTAATAAAAATAAAACGTACCATTTCTAGAATTATATTTTGATTCATAACAATAATCTCTTTCATGAATCGCAAAATATAGTACTCACAGTCTATGTTGTTACCTTGGTGAGAGCACTATAAATAACAAAACATGTACGCCAATATATAGTTTGCATTAATGTAAGAAATTTTAAAGACATATTATTAAGTTCTTATAACAAAAAATTTAAAAGTATATAAGTAAAACATATGTTATTATTTCAAAACCTTTACTGAACCCATGTGATCTTTTCTGACTTATGCTTCGACATTGTAGCACCCCATTGAGCACATAAAACTGTAAAGCAGTATCAAATAAATATGATTAATTTTGCAATGACCAAACACATTATTATATATATTAGAAATTAAATGAATATACTTAACGGATCTAAGAATTCTTTATTTTGAGTGATGTTATAATGATTGTGCAGTGGATCCCAGATCAATATATAATTTATTAGGTGACATTGATGACAAACAACATCCAATGTCGCCTACAACAACAAAAATAGTTGGCAAATTTGTATACAAATGATAAGTATCATAATTAAACAAGATATAGATAATGAATATCTAATTACCCTGAATTATATGACACATAAACAAACTTATCCTTTTCTTATTTTCATGTAATCACAACATTATTTTACTGTAATAGATCAAGTTGAAACATGGATAGCTATGGGGATTAAGAACGAAAATTTATTTGTCAATTGGCCAACCACACCAACTTTAAATACAAATACCTTCAATGAAAAATAAAATATATTAATTACCTAATAAATGTTGGCAGTGATGCAAGTAAAATAAATTTTATTCTCAAATTAATAAATTGATTTTAACATTACCTAATGTATATGTTGATGACAGTAGCACCCAACTCATCATTGTTCAAATGTTCATATATGTCGCTCTTTATTAAAGAATCTTCATAATAAAATCCGAAAATACCTTTCTCCATTTTATGATACGTGTATCTCTGCTTTCCATATCGTTTTTCGTTTACGTCAAAAGACACCATACCAAATCGAGAAGGTTCGGCATGACTATTTTAGGAGAAAGCATCTATTTCATGGACCAGTTTTTGTAGGTAGATTATTTAGGCTTAACTTTCTTAACTTACCCACAACTTTTTGCTTGAATATTAAAAAAATGTAGTTCAATTTGTTAGGAATTTTTAGTAATCTAAAACATGTGAATCAAATAATTAGTGATTGATTAAATATTGTATCACGAACTGCAATTGCGTGCGGATGGATTTATTTGACTCAACATTCCTTAACCCTTTTCTAGCTTTACTTGTATCTGAAAAATGAGATTGATCAGTTTCTTAGTTATTTATAGTAAGCTAACCATTCGTAATACAATGGATGTATCTATCAAACTTTTTTGTGAAGTTGAATAATTTGTTGTGAGGCTGAATCTTCTTGTCATTCTCTTAGTAATTTAGAATTTGTAGGAATTCTAAATAAATGTGAAACTTAAATATTATTTCAGAAAAATCAAAGCAATCCTCTAAATTATTACTTGAAAACATAAATGCCAACATGATGAATTTCAGAAAAGAAAATGAAACCAACATTCCTCTAAATTGTTTGTAGTTAAAAAGGAAATCTACTAGATACATAACAAGACAAAGTTAACTATAATCACCATTTTCTACAAACTACAATTCGAAATAACAAAACGATCAAAGTTCATAACACATTCAATAATGTAGAGATTCAAAAATACAAGTAAACAACTACAAAATCATTATCTAGTTTTCCATACTAAATATATGTTACAAATATATGATTGGTAGTAATAATAATTTTCAACTACCATATATATGCAGAAGATTTTTGGGTCATGTCATTAACTACCTATTGCTTCTGCCCAACAACTTCATATCTCCATCATTGTCAGGTTCTAAAGCAATCACAGGTGGAAACTTTAAACATGTCGACAAAGATCAGATTATGTTTAATATTTCTTCAAAGTATTATGCAGTGTTCCTTTTCGCACCATACGGTAAAGTAGGGGAAGATAAATAAAGCACACCAAATGAGATACCCTAAACAATGGTTAATACATTAAATCAATTCATTGTAGTTAGTATGTGAAAACAATTAGATTGAATGAATTTCTGAATTCATTAAGTAATTAATTACATGTAGAAGACTTTTACGAGCAATGTGCAACTAGCATTTTCACCTAGGTTGACACTCTGGAAGATGATTTTCCTTATACTTTTTCACCAAATACCAACATGCTTTGTTAGATTTTTCAGCACATCTAATACTTGCTCATTAGATGGATTTGTGCCCTTATCATGTAAAAAATAGTTTTTTGGAGTTACGCCAAATCATTTACCCCTCACACGGCCAGAATACTTAAGAATATTAAAAACCTTACCAAGTATGTCCCTGCAACTAAGTTGTTGAATCTCCTCTTGAGATTAACATTTTTCTAGATTCTCATAACATACATGTATTATTAAAAAGATAGTTTATTATCATTTTAATATGACAATTGATAAAAAAAAATTAAAATGATAATATACTTACACATTGTTTCTATCCCTTGGTTGAACATTTTCATTATCAACTAGTTCATCCTTATTCAAGCGAGCCTCCTTCCACAAAATATGATGACATATAATCATATTAGTTAGAAACTATATTTATAATCTACAATGTTGTATAAATTTATATTTATCTTAATTTTTTTGCTCTAAACGTGCATATCCCATACGCGACTTTTTGTATGAATGCCAAGGGATTTAATTCTCTATCGCGATTTGCAGTACTTATACTCTATATATAAAATAGCGGTCGTAAATAAATTAATGCTAAGAATTTGAATAAAATCACACATGCCTATTAAATTAATATTAACCACAAGCGGGGTCTGCACGTTTAGCTACAAAGCGCCCCACTCTTTAGGTGATATGTAGTGTTTATATATTTCCATAGAGCTTCGACATTCAAATTCCCATCAACATCTCTTAAATAGAACTTTGTCAAGTAAGATATAAATCTTCTATGCAATTTCCCGGCAACTCTAAGTACATAATTTTTTTCGGACATCATATACGTTAAACCCCCGACTACAAACCAAATAAAGAAAGAGTTTGAGTAAAATATTCAATGAAAATAATGCTAACTAACAAATAAGTTGAGTAAAAAAGTTACTAGTATATATTTCCACATGATATCTTTAGTATCTTTCAAAGTTTTATCTCTCCAATCATCATTGTAATTGGGATATTCTATCGAACAATTGAACCAATATAACTACCATCATGGAACTGTTGGGCTCAATTGGTTGACCACTTTGATTCCATTCACCTAATAAACTCATAGAGTAAGTGCATGTTTCAAAAAGATAATAAATAAATTATAAACATAATATAGTATACCTCAAATTTAATTCCACCACTTCTTGCTTTGATGATCTTATGCAAATAGCCGCCACACACTTAACTTCATTTTCATAAACTATGAGTAGTGACATTTTCCTCATTTTGACGAGCGCAATCATCATCAGAATCCATTTATCTACACATTTTGTAAGACATATGCCGCTTGATCATGATTTTGATATACTTTCCAACATACAATGTATATGCATTATTTTGATTGATCTAATGATTTGAATTGAGAAACATTTCAGGCAAATAAACAAACACTACACACTTGGACAAAACTTAGAACTCAAGCAATCAAGCAAAGATGGATGATGTCCTACAAGGCTTGAAGACTGATGTACAAGAGTGTCTAGTGTTAATAGGGTCAATTAGGTAGACTTAATCATAATGAGTTTCTCATATAGTATTTGCCAATGAAATCATAAAATAAGTTTTAATCAATCAAGTAATAAATCAATTGATACATTAAATGAGCAATCGATTGTCTGACTCACAGAATAAAGGTTTCACTAAGGTAATCGATTGGGAAATCGATTACTTAAAGGTTTTTTTATCAAAATCTGTGTTCTGTGTTTAAACAAATCAATTGGACAATTGATTTGCACATCAATTGAGTAATCGACTTTGTGATTCACAGAACCAAGTTCATATTGAGTCAATCGATTGGCAAATCGATTATGAAAATGCTTTTTCATCAGACATGTGTTCTGTGATCAACAAAATCGATTGGACAATCAATTGAAATAAGTTTCTTAAGTTGCAAGCTTTGCACTAATCGATTAGATAATCGATTGATAGATGTTTCTTGAGTTGCAAGCTTTGCATTAATCGATTAGGTAATTGATTGAAAGAATGAACTAGTTAATCATTTATCAGAAACATATTGCATAATCGATTGGCACATCGATTTTAACTAAACAGCTAAGCTACTGTAACAAGCCAAGTCGATTGACAAATCGATTGGAGTAAAACATCTTAGTCATTGTGACCAGCCAAGTCGATTGACGAATCGATTGAAGCAAAATGTCTGAGTTACAGGGAGAACTTAGCCCATTGCCAAATCGATTATGTTAATAAATGAATCGAATGAGTAAATCGATTGTTTTGATCTCGTTGTTTGAACAAAACAAGTATAATCGATTAGTCAATCGATTCTGATACAAACTGAGTATCAGTTTCTGATAAGTGCATTAAAAGGATCGATTAGGAAATCGATTAGTTCTTATATTTCCAAGATTCAAGAAAAACAAGACATGCGATAATCGATTAGGTAATTGATTAAGCTGGTATCAAAATTTAATAAAATCGATTACGAAATCGATTTATATGTTGTTTTTCTGAAAATATATAAATTGAATCAATCACAATTTTTCATAACAATCATAACATTTTTTTATAACACAGAAAAATGAAAAACACCTTGAGAGAAAAATTGTTACAACACACAAATACTCATTAGCAAATACTTTTGTGTGAGATCTTACATTGTGATTGAGTCAATTTTCTTAGTCTTCTTTAATTCTTTGTGAAAGAACAATTTCTGTAATTGAAGTTTTGGAAATCCAGTAGTGTACACTGGTGGTTATCTTTTAGGATACTTGTGTTTCATCTAAAGAACCTCAGCTTGATCTCGCTAGAGTTTGACGAGTAACTCTTAGGGATAGGTTGGTATTGTGATAGAAGTGGTTGTGAGTTGGATGGATAGGCTGTGACGGTGGAAAGTTTGTAAAAAAATTCTCAAATCATTCTTGTGAAAGGCTGAAATCTGTTATAGATTTCAGGACTGGATGTAAGTTATCAAAGTGATAGCCGAACCAGTATAAAAATCTCCTGGTGCACTATTTCCTCTCTCTCTTTACTTTTTATATTGATCTTGCATGTGATTGTGAAATTCCGCTTTGAATAAACTGTTTGAATCTTTTGCTGTTAAAATAGGAATTAATATTAAACAGTTTGGTTTTGATATTAATTCATCACTTAGGAAGAGATTAGATAATCTTGTTGATAATATTGTGTAAAATTTCCTAAGGATAGAAGCCATAAAACCAACACATTTTAACACAGTAGAATTATAAATGCAGTACAAATAGATACAAATTTAATAAAGAACACTAGAGGCACAAGTATGGCAAAAGTATGGAAAATGGTACTTATGATATAATTGCTTAATATTCAGCCAATGAACTTTTTATCACAATTTTTACAGTTAAAATATTATTCTTATTTTTTGAGAAAACCACTGCTAAAAACTAAAAATTCAAGACAAATAAACCTTGATTTTTTTATGGCTATGCTAAATGTTCCAAACAATCTTAAGGGATGGAATCTTGAAGCACACTACTAGACATACAACTACAATACAGGTTGTAAGGTAAATATATTAGTGGCCATTAAATTCAGAATATGGTCAATTAGATAATATGGCATGAGATAACATGTGTATTAAAAACCACTATGATAAGTCGATCAAAATTGTTAAAACTAAATGACATTTCACATTATCTAGCTTCAATATTTTTCAAACCAATTTTGGTGTTGCTTACAAGGTGACGGTGGTTGCTGTGTGGTTCCCTTACTGGTGTGGCTGGGATGCAAAGTTGATGCGCTGGTGAGAGCATAGCTTTTGTCTTAAGAAATTATGGACAAATTTAATCCTCACCTTGTCTAGCATGATTAGATACTCTTTCTTTTCACAGTGCTGATATATGGGTTTTGATGTAAATTAATTTGGCATTATAACTCAATTCTAAAATATATGAGTTTTTACGGTTCTAATACTGTAAAATAGATTATAAGAAGATCACTTTAATATGTTATAGTAGTATGCTAAGTTGCTAAACATATTTAAATTAAGAACACTTATAGCCAAAACACTAGGACTGTCTTTTTGAATTATATGAGTCATGCTTATAACTCAACTGTAGTCTTGGAGTATTCTTCAAATCATGCTAAACTTAAGCGCTTCTCATTAGACTATATAATTCATTATCCTTTAGTAAACACGATGTTTATAAAATGCTTGTCGAAATGTTGTATTTGTCTGAGTTCCACTATTTTCTTGTAATGTTGTCAAGTTTTCCTTATAAGGAATATCACCTGGGATGGGTTGGTATAGGCATTATTTTATTAGTTTAACTCTACTCACTTCAGGCTTGCATGGTATGGCTTGAATGCATGTTTCATCTTGTTACTTTGATTTTTGAAAGTACCTTTCCTGTTTTTTTTTTTTAATAGGCAAAGTATCTTTCTTGTGTCATGCATTGCCTTTAGATTTTATGCTTTGTGGTCTGTTTGAACTTTTACAGACTATAAAGTTAAGTATTTAAACTGGTAAATAGTATCAACTGACATACCTAAAATATAACTTATAGCATCAAACATTATATAGTATCAACTGACATACCTAAAATATGTATGTGTGCAGTGCTGCTATGATAACCAAATAACAAAGGTTGCTGCTAGCTACAACAGTGAAGTCAAGACAGTATATCAACAAAACGAAACAAAAAAAAAAACTTCATCAATAAATTAATAAATGATTTAATTAGCAACAAAGTAGTAGAAAAAAATAGAGAAAGAGTTTGAAATTGAATAACAAAACTCACATCATGAAGGCACAACTGATGTCAAAAGGCACAACTGATGAAGGGCACAACAGATGTCAAAAGGGCCAGAACAAATACTCTAATGCATGAAATATGAACTCTTCAATATGAAGAAGGATGAGTCAATCAATGACTTGCAGACAAGGTTCACTCACATCATCAACAATCTACATGCTCTAGGAAAACAATGGACAATGAGCAACAAATAGGAAAAGTTATGAGGTGCTTGACAAGAGAATGGCAGCCAAAGATCACTGCCATTGCTGAATCAAAAAGACCTTGCAAGCATGACTATTGCCACACTATTTGGGAAGCTTAGGGAGCATGAAATGGAACTGCACATATTAGATGAGTCAGAGCAATCTAATAGGAAAAGAAAAAGGACTGTCACTGAAGGCTCAAACTCACAAAGTAAAATCCGAACCAGAAACATGTACTGATGATTTCGAAAGTGAAACTGATGAAGAACCTGAAATAGGTATACTGGTCAGAAAATTCAAAAAGTTTCTGAAAAAGAAAGGAAACCAATCAAGAAAACCACCAAATTCAAAGACAAAAAGCTTCAGCAAGAGTGATACAAATGATAGCAAAAGTAATAACTTGCTATGAATGTGGTAAATCAGGCCACATCATATATGAGTGCTTTTAAACTGCAAAAACATAAACAAGCTTGTGAAGGCTAAGGCAAGGATCAACAACCTTCAACAAAGAGAGCCTACATAACTTGGAATGACATGATGAAGAATCATTTGAAGATTCAGAAGATGAAGAAGCTAACTTGTGTCTCATGGCCAACACAGATTCAGATTCTGATAGTGAAGTAAGTACTACTCTAATCCATCTTATGAAGAATTGCATGATGCTTTCAATGAATTGCATGTTGAACATGTTAAGGTAGTTAAACAATTGATTTGCACTAAGAAAATGATAGAAAAACAATGCATGATGTGTGAAGAAATTAAAAAAGATCATAAGGTGCTTGAAGATATGAATGAACATTTGAAAAAAAGAATCACATGATAAACTCACTAGTTGTATTGAACTTGAAAGAAAGGTTGAATCATTGAAATCTGATTTAGCTAAATTTACTAGTAGTAAAAACAACCTAAATGTTCTTCTTGGGAATCAAAGGAATCATAATGAAAAATCTGGAATTGGCTATAGACAAAACAGGAATGCTAAACAGAACCATAAATTTGTTAAATCAAAGCAAATGCATGATATCTTCATTAAACCAACTCATAAATCATTCTCTGCTTTTTCATGTCATTTCTGTTGTAAAAAGGGACATATATCTTACAATTGTAAATTGAAAAAGCTTGCTAATAAGGGATGGAAACAAATTTGGAAAATAAAGAAACCTATGATTGAAACTAACCCTCAAGGACCCAATTTAAATTGGGTACCTAAAACCAAGTTTTAATTTTGTATTGCAGATGTGCTTGACATCCAAAACGCACTCATGGTGCCTAGATAGTGGATGTTCCAAGCACATGACAGGAGACAAATCAAAATTCTTGTCTCTCAATTCAAAAAATGGTGGATATGTAAAATACGGTTACAACAACAAAGGTAAAATACTTGGTGTTGGAGACATAGGGAGTGAATCAACAACAATTATCAAGGACGTTCTCTATGTCAAAGGTTTGAAACACAACTTGCTTAGTATTAGTCAGCTGTGTGATAAAGGATTCCAGGTATATTTTACATCTCAGTCTTGTACACTTGAGCATAAGGAAGATAAAAGCATGAAATTGGTAGGTGAAAGAGTAAACAATATATACATGATTAATTTTGGTTCTTTACCTGTAAATGATATCTGCTGTTTATTATCTAAGTTTGATGAAGATTGGTTGTGGCATAAGAGAATAGCTCACATACATATTAATCATCTTAACAAACTTGTTAGTAAACAACTAGTGCTAGGTCTTCCAAGCAGAAATTTTTCAAAGGAAAAATTATGTGACTCTTGTGAGAAAAGTAAATTAGTTAAGTCCTCCTTCCCTCAATAGACTTAGTACAAACTGATAGAGTTCTACAATTAATCATATGGATCTGTTTGGTCCATCTCAAGTAAAAGCTTTGGAGGAAATCTGTATGATTATGTGTTAGTTGATGATTACTTTAGATATACATGGACTTATTTTCTGTCTCACAAAAGTGATGCCTTCTCAATTTTCAAAAATTTGCAAATCAAGTTCAAAATGAGAAGAA
Source organism: Cicer reticulatum (assembly GCA_002896235.1). Lineage (NCBI taxonomy): Eukaryota > Viridiplantae > Streptophyta > Magnoliopsida > Fabales > Fabaceae > Cicer > Cicer reticulatum. The sequence goes on along the minus strand of PGWS01027358.1, from coordinate 2,273 downwards.
TCATAAAATAGTTTCCATTAAGAGTGATCATGGTGGAGAATTTCAAATGAGTCTTTTGATAACTATTGTGATCAAAATGGAATTCACCACATGTACTCAGCCCCAAGAACTCCACAAACAGAATGGAGTTGTAGAAAGGAAGAATAGAGCTCTAGAAGAACATGCTAGAACAATGATAAATGACTCTAAGCTCCCTAAATACTTTTGGGCTGATGCAATAAACACAGTTGCTCATGTGATGAATAGAGTTCTCATTAGGCCTATCCTTAGAAAAACACCCTATGAACTATACAAAGGTAGAAAACCAAATATTGCCTATTTTAGAGTCTTTGGATGCAAGTGTTTTGTATTGATAATGGAAAAGAGCATCTAGGGAAATTTGACTCTAAGGAAGATGAGGGAATTTTTCTGGGATATTCTCAATCTAGTAAGGCCTATAGGATCTACAATAAAAGAACCAAAACTATAGAGGAATCTGTTCATGTAAAATTTGATGAAATGTTTACCAAATAACTTGAACAGTGCCGCCTCTTATAGTTAATGATTCTCTTGATGAAGTTGTAGAATCAGATCCAAAAAGAACCAAATGAAACAGTGCCTCCAACTGACATTGAGTACATAGAACCTATTAGGTGAAGATGAATTACCTAAGGAATGGAGATTCAACAAAAACCATCCTATTGACAACATCATAGGAGAAATTTCTAAAGGGTTTGCTACTAGAAAATCCTTAGACAATTATGTAACTTTACAGCCTTTGTTTCTCAAGTAGAACCTAAGAATATAAAGGAAGCTCTCTTGGACAATGATTGGATAATTGCCTTGCAAGAAGAGCTTAATCAATTTGAGAGAAACAAAGTATGGATCTTAGTTCCTAAACCAGAAGACAAACATGTCAATGGAACTAGATGGGTGTTTTAGGAATAAGATGGATGAGAATGGGGGTAATAACTAGGAATAAGGCTAGACTAGTTGCTAAAGGTTACAACCAGGAGGAAGGTATTGATTATGATGAGGACTTATGCTCATGTAGCCAGATTAGAAGCAATTAGGATTCTACTTGCTTATGTTTGTATCATGGACTTTAAATTGTATCAAATGGATGTAAAAGTGCTTTTCTAAATGGAGATATCCAAGAGGAGGTTATGTTAGTCAAACTCCAAGATTTGAAGATCCTGCTTTCCAAACCATGTTTATAAAACTAACAAAAGCCTCTCTATGGATTGAAACAAGCTCCAAGAGCTTGGTATCAAAAGTTCAACAATTTCCTCATACAACAAAATTTTTAAGAGGAAAGTTGATAAAACACTCTTTATAAAGAAAAAAGAAAAGACATTCTGCTTGTCCAAATTTATGTTGATGACATAATTTTTGGATCCACAAACAGTAAGCTTTGCAAAGAATTGAAAATAACAATGAAAGGAAGATTGAAATGTCCATGATGGAAGAATTAACATTTTCTTAGGGATTTCAAATCAGGCAAAGCAAGAATGGCATTTTCCTAAGTCAAACCAAGTACTGTAATGATCGTTTTAAAGAAGTTTGGCTTTGAGTAGTTAAAACCCATTTGATACAACATGAGTTAAGCTGTCATTTAGATAAAGATGAAAGTGAAAATCTGTGGATATGACCATTGTCGTAGAGGCATGATAGGATCTTTATTGTTGATCTTACAGCTAGTTAGATGACCTGACGTTATGTTTTAGTGTCTGCATGTGTTGCAAGATACCAACCAATCCTAGGAATCCTCCCATCTAAGTGCAATCAAAAAGAATATTCAGATATCTATAAGGAACCAAACACCTAGGCTTATGGATAATCAACTAAGGTGCGACAACTGCACTCTACGTAGGATGGCTACTCTGATCTGATATTGCTGGTTGCAAATTAGACAGAAAAAGTACATATGGTACTGGTGCCACTATTAGGGAATTCACTTGTATCTTGGCATAGCAAGAAACAAAAGTAGTGTGGCAACTTTCAAAAGTTGAGGCGTGAATAGGTGGTTGGTTGGAAGTTGTTGTGCACAAATTTTATGGATGAAACAACAGCCTTTCTGACTTTGGTGTTGATCTTGGAACTGTGGGGGGGGCCAATCATGTGTGACAACACTAGTGCCATAAATATTACAAAGAATCCTGTTATGCACTCTAGAACAAAGCACATAGAGATTAGACATCATTTTATTAGAGATCAATTACCAAAATGGTAATATCAGCTTGATTATGTTAATACATCTGATCAACTTAGAGGATATATTTACCAAAGCCTTA
>PGWS01027356.1:0-20790 GCA_002896235.1 Cicer reticulatum | reverse complement strand
ATGTTCTCAAAAGATTATCTTTCCAATACGGTAGATCCCAAAAAATACATCTTTTTGTCTAATTGTGCCATGTCCGTAACCTTGTGGTTTACAAGCCACACCATTAACAACATGTACTTTGGGGCATATCTTTTACTTTATTCCAAACTTGTTCTGATGTCAATTTAAGCGGGGTCCTAGACTTTCTGCCATAGCCCTCATAAATGCAGCTTTGTTCCTTCTAAATGCGTGATCAGCAGGAAATAACCTACGGTGCGAGTCAAACCACGATGCCTTCCCGCAAATTTAAAGTAAATGCTTTTGTATCTTCTATACAAATATGACAAGCTAATTTACCCATGGGTTGTCCCATCCTGACAACATCCCATAAGCGGGGAAATCATTAATGATCCACATCAAAGCAGCTCTCATCATAAAATTTTCTCTGCCGAGCAATATCATATGTCAAGACACCACTCCGCACAACCTCTTCAAATCGTCAATCAAGGTTTGTAAAAAGTATACAATACCAGTGTAGAGATTAGAAGGATCTGGTATCGCAACAGCTAAGAACAATATAAGGTTTAGACATACACATATTAGGAGGAAGATTGTAAGGAGTAACAATAATCGACCAACAAGAATAAGGAGTAGATGATGCTTGTATGTAAAGTGTAAATCCATCTGAGGATTAATCCTAGTCTTTACATTGTGTTGATTTGACGCAAAATCAGGATGCTTTTCATCAAAGTTTTCCATGCTTGACCATCAGATAGATGTCGCAAGTCACATGAATTTCTTCTATATTCTCATAATGCCCACGTCATCTTTCATGTAGTTTGTATTGATGCAAACATTTCTGCAATCTTGATACAATAGGTAGGTAAAACATTGCTTTCCCTTGAAATTGATTTTTCCTTACCCTATAGTTATTCCTTTGGTGATACCTTGGTTGTTTGACAAAACTTACATTCAACTAAGTTGGCATCATTTTATACCAAATTCATTGTCATATACAACATGCAACCTTTAACACGACAATCAATCCTCTTGACACCTAATCCTAACTTTGACACTAACCGTTTAGCATCGTAATAACTTTGCGGCAAACCATCTCTAACAGGTGTTGCGTCTAGCATCATTTTAGTCATCAAATTCAAAGCTAAATCAACAACATGATATTGAGACTTTAGACCTAATAGTCTAATACACATTGATAACTTGAGTTTGGAGATCCTTCAAACAACGGTTTTATTTGTCTCTTTCAAAAGACCATAAAATCTCTGAGCTTCTTCATTCGGAAGTCCATCAGTATCATCATATTGATCTTCATTGAATGAAAAACTAACCCCAACAGCATCCGAAATCATATCATTCATCACCTCAAAGTGTTGATAGTTATAATAATATATACCTAACATATTAGTACTACTTGAAGAACCTATGTTATTCTCCACACATGTACTAGTATTAGCGCCGTCGGAGACTCTTCCCCATGATTAGTCCAAATCCAGTAGTTAGCATAAAACCATCTGCATATAAATGCACTCTTATTTCATCTTCACTTTTAAACTGTCTACATCGACATAAACAACATGGACATCTCATTCCCCCTTCATCTTCGACAATTTTCTGCACTATCGCAAAATTGAGAAAGTCTTCAACCTTGTTAGCAAAATGTTGTTTAAGACCCTATCGTACATCCAACTACGGGATATATCCATATATATGTGTGTGTGTGTGTGTATATATATATGTTTATTTGAAAAATTAATAAATATATAAATTATGTGTATATATATCGATGTTTTATAATATAATGTTTTTTTCCAAAAGCACTTATATATAAAATGTGACATAAACTTTATATGTCAATTAGGGGAGCATTTACAAACATATAATAAATTATTAATCAAGACTATAATATATAAACCGAAATAAATTTTAAATGATGTTTAATGAAAATTGTTCATAAAATAATTAACTCCTTATATATAAACAAATGGAGATTGTTAAAGTAAATATAAATTTTTTGTACGAACTCAACACAACTCTTTTAATAACTAACAAAAAATATTAATATCAAACAATTTTAATAATATTTTTTTTAAAAAATAGTTATATTAAAATCAATAAGTTTTACATGTGTTTAAATTTTTATTATCATATATTATGTAAACACATAATTTCTATTTTTTATAAATAAATCTATAATAACACATATTTTTACTTAACTATATTAAAATAATATATAAATACATTTATAATATCAACATATATATTTTACTAATCTAAATTTAAAATGTATCAAATACTAACTTGATGTTAGGTAGTATCTGACTTGAAGCTTTCACAGAGCTGAGAACTCTTCGAAGTAAACACAATATCACCACTGTCAAAATAAAAATTCAATAATATTAATTACATAAATAACTTCAAATCAAAAATAAAAATAAAAAACTAAATAATATAATATAATATAAACTTACCAAAATTCAAGATAATAAAGAACAATATTGGAGGAATAATTTTTGTAGAGAGAAGGTGGAGAGAAATTTTAGAAAGAAGGTTTAGAGAGAAGGTGGAAGTGAAAAATGATAAGAGGAGTTGAGTGATATTTATAGAAAATGGTTGATCCTTTGTGGCGGCCAAAGCAGCCACAAAGTGCAACGGATCTATGGATTTGTGTGGCGGCCAAAACAGTCAGAAAGGCAGTCGTTTGTGGCGGCCTGGGCGGCCACAAATGACAACGAAACTATGGGAATTTGTGACGGTCTTTGCAACCACAAAGGGTAACGGCTCAATGCGTTTGTGGCGGCTTGGGCGGCCACAAATGGCAACGGGACTTTGGAATTTATGGCGGCCTTTGCAGCCACAAAGGGTAACGGCTCAATGCGTTTGTGGTGGTCTGGCGGCCGCAAATGGCTTGCCTTTGTAGCGGCCTTTACCCTCACAAATGGTTGATTTTGTGGCTGAAAAGGCCGCTACAAAGACCAATTTGAATTTATGTATTTGTGATGGCTTTTTTCGGGTCACTAATTTGTGAGGGTTTTTTTCGGTCATAAAATATTATAAAGTTGGCCACAAATGAGCGGGATTTCTTACGGTGAACATCTAAAAGATACAAATATATATTAATAAAATAAAAATTATGATTCAGTTTTTTATAAATCAAAATTTATTATTTTTAATTCCAAATATCTACTTTGGTATTTTACAAATAAAGACAAGAGATGTAGTATAAAAGAAAAATTTAAGTTCCAGCACTGTTCTCTTTCTTTGAGTTAGGATCCGAGTTGTCAAAGTTATCTATCTATTATTGCTATTGAATTAAATGCGGCCAACAATTGCATGTCTCGATCATTACTTTAACGGGCGGCAAGAAGAACGATTATTTGGAAAAAATTAGAAATCGTAAGGTCGACAATATAGGAGCAATGGCGGCTATGGAACATTACATCGCAAAAAGAAAAAGAACGAGGAAAATATTGGTATTGAATTTTAATTTGCTGTAACCGACTTCAATGAAAAAAGAGACACAAAACGAAGTAGTCTAATTTTACTGTCTGAGCTGCAATTACGGGTCTATTTAAAGCCATTTTTCGTTTTATGCTTTAAGAGCTAAATATGCCATCCACAAATTAATTAGAATATTTCTATAACATTTTATGGGTAAAATTTATTTACACGTTACCTTTTCATACCTTTTTTTTAGCAACCTTTTCATTCTTTTTTTATATAAATAAAATTATAGTTATTTATATTCACTTTCTCCTAAAAGAGTAAAGAGTAAAAACAAAACAAACAAAAATCGTGTATCGTTTTTTATATAAATAGTGTACCTAAGTTGAGAAAACATTTTTAATGTTATAGAAAAAATAAAAATTGAAGAGGCTTGAATTCTGAGAAAGACACTTGAAACAACAACTCCAATCATCACCTATGGGTCACTCTTTTCCGAAGTCGATAGTAGTTCCGATTTCAAAGCGGCCACCATGAGAGCCAACGTTGTTCAAGCCTCCACCATCTTCTATGACACACCTCCCACTTTAGGTGGATTCTCATTTATATTTTTTTCTAGTATTTTTTTTTATATATATTTTATATAAACTTTATATACTAAAATGTTTTTATTATCTTAAGATAATTATATATTAATTTACACTTTTTTTATAATAAATAATTAATTGTTAGTTTAATGAAAAAATTATATTAATAAACTTAAATAAAATATATTTAATAAAAGATACATTAAAATTAATAAAATTGAATAAAAAATTATTAATTAGTTTCTGATTTTCAAAATAGTATATATTTTTTGGTTTGTAAATAAAACCGATAGACTGTTGGCTGAAGCAGTGAAAACGGGTCCGAACTTGTTATGTTTCATGAAGCATTTGTTGGTGGCTATCCACGTGTCGTTTTTGGTGTCCTAAGGCATATCGCCCAACCAATGGTATAGAAGATTTCAAAAAAAAAATGTCATTCAGCTGAGATTGATGTGCCTGGTGTGGTAAGACCTTAGTTCACAAAATCACAATTATTGAATGTTAGTACCAAACTTCAACATTATATTATGTAAACCTTTGTTAACATTTTATTTATGCAAAATATTTCCGATCTCTTTTAACTTTATTTATTTACAAGACATTTTACCTATATTTTATAAGAAATATTAGAGTAGTAGGATTTAGTCGACCTAATAACAAGTGCAAAAAAGAAATAATTGTGTTACAGTTTATTTGTTTTTTAATTAATTGTTGTCGTAAAGAAATTTTGTGTATTTATGTTATAATTTTATATGTATAGTTACAATTTTAAAAAGTAAGTCAACATTATGAATTGTTAGTGTAAACAGCTTTACAACTACATTTAAATCATATTCTATCATAGTGTTAGTTAGATTGTTATTAATTTTTTAAATATTTTAACAAATATCCACATGATAAATATAACTAGATGCATATGTATAAATATTTTTTATATAAAAATGTTTGTGTTTGTTTTATTTATTAAAAGTTTAACGGCAGTTTTGTTTATTCTTTTAAAATTTTAACTAAAAAAATGACGATATTGAATGATTAATATAAATGAAATTATAATAAAAATTTCTAAAATTTTTTAATTTCAATTTATGAAATTATTTTTTTTTTTAATTAATAACATATAAGTAATTAATACATATTGATAGTTTCACGTCATAAAAATAGTATGTCTTATTTTAAAAAATATGACAACTCTCTATTTTTAGTTAAAAATCTACGAAATAAATTAAAATTATTGAATTTTAAAATAAGTGTCAAATCCTACATGTTGATAAAAATAAAGTTTAAAACTACAATTAACCCTTTTAAATTACTAATAGTCATTTGAATGGAGCAACCTTTAACAATTTGAGGCCAAATTCCGAGTGTGAGTATTTCATGTAAAGTTGCATCTCTAAATTTTCCACCAATTGATTCTAAGTTATCAAAGTTGTTCTCGGCACAAGAATGATTAGCCCGTGTATATCCAGTTGATTTTTTTTTCAAATATTTTTTTTTAAAGATTTATGTCATTAATCACTTTTAAATATTTCAATAATTACTAAAATGCATATTATTAATTGTTTTTAAAAACATATATCTCATTAATCACTAAAATATATGACATTAACTACTTTAGAATACTTCTTTAATCACTAAATTGCAGTACTCAAATAGATAATGTCTTACATTTTAATGATTAGTGAAAAAACGTGTACGTAAAAGAGTTTATATTATTTCATTAATAATAATATCATGAATACAATATGGAGACCAATGGTTACAGCCATAAGTCAAGGCAAAAATCTTGAGATACTATGATTGAAAGAACTTATTGGAACTCTACGATCACATGAAGTGATATTGCAGGAAGACAAATAAGTTAAAAGAGGCAAATCAATAGCCTTAAAAGCATATCATAACTCTCAAAAATACAGCACCACGGTCAAATGATAAAAGTGAATCAGAAGACAACCAAGAAGATGTTGATGAGGAGATTGTTCTTCTTATAAGAAAGATACAAAGAATGATGAAGAGAAGAGATCAGATCTAGAGGAAAATTCCTAACAAAAAGGAAATCATTAAAACTTAAATAGACAAAAGCCATATCACATGCTTTGGATGCAATAAACTAGGACACTACAAAACTGAATGTCCCTCAAACAAAAGAACACCAAAGAAATTTACATTCAAGAAAAAATATATGATGGTTACATGGGATGATTCTGACAAATCATAAGTAGAAGAAAGTGAAGAAGCAAACATATGCTTAATGACAGACTTAGAAGAAAACGAGGTAACAAATATTGAAACCATGTTTCTTTGTGTGAATAAATAGAGAAAGAATTTGATAATTTATTAAATGATTCAAATCTTCTTGTTCAAAATACAGTTTGTTAAAAGAAACATTTAACAAAGAAAAAAGAAGAAAAAAGAAAAACTCAGACTGGAGAATAATGAACTAAAAAAGGTTATTCAAAACATGCAAGAATTTTTTTTTTTGAAAAAAATAGAAGTCGAGAATGTTTTGTAACTCAAAAGGAGAACATTCTTCTTAAAACTGAAATTGAATTTCTCAAAAACGATCTACTGAAAATTTTCAAAAAATTATGGGCTCTCAAGTAGGGATATTTGACAAAGCTGGTCTTGACTTTGACAAAACTCAAAAACAAAACTTTATGAAAATTTCTTTGTCCCTGAAAGGAAAGAAGATAAATGTAAAACCAAATGTTCATAATGTGTAAAATTGGACATCTGGAATATGCATGTTATTTTAAAAAAAATGGATGAAAAAAAAATCAAAAATAGAAGGTCTCTAAGAAAGGAAGAATGTTTTGAAATTTGATCAGAATGTTCTCCAGAAATTTTAAAAAGGGGAGAACGTTCTGGAAACATATCAGAATCATTCTCAAAGATATTAAAAAACCAGATTTTTAAATCGCATCCAAGACCAACAAAAAGTTGTTCATATTTCTCTAAGATTGGTCATACTTAATCGACTTGCTATTTTAAAAAGAAATCAAGTGCTAAAGAGAAAATTAACTCTCAACGACCCAAAACCAAATGGGCGTCTAAAGTTGTTGTAACATCCAATGTAGACTGGTTCTCAAAATATCAAGAAAAAGTCATGGTTCTTGGACAGTGACTGTTCCAAACATATGACATGAGATAAAACAATTATTTTATGTCATTTGTCAAAAAGGATGGAGGTTTTGTGACTGTTGGGAACAATAATCAAGCCCGAATCAAAGATAAAGGAACCATTGGTAAGAAAAATTATGCCAAAATCAAATATGTTCAATATGTTGAAGGCTTGAATTTATTTTCAAACCCAATGTATGTGAAGTCAGAAAAACATATTCTTGAGAAATTCTCTTCTCTGGAACCAGAAGAAAAAATCTTTATGTTTTATACCTTGAAGAATTACCATATGAATCTTGCTTTATGCCCATCGATAAAGACAAATGGATTTGGCATAAGCGGGTTGGACATATCAGTATGAAAACAATCTCAAAATTTTCAAATTAGATTTTGTTAGAGGTCTCCCTAAAATAAATTTTGATAAAGATAAAATATGTAGAGCTTGTGCAAAGGGATAATAAGTCAAAAGTAGTCTTCATTCAAAAGATTTTATTTCAACAAACAGAATCATGAAACTACTTCACATTGATCTTTTTGGTCATATTAAAACAACAAGCTTATGAGGAATGAAATATGATTTTTGTTATTGTTGATGAACTTTCTCGATACATATGGTTGCTCCTTTTAAAACAAAAAGATGATGTATTTGATGCCTTCAAAACTTTCTGCAAAAAGGTACAAAATAAAAAAAAGACTCCAATATTATCTCTGTAAGAAGTGATCGTGGAAGAGAATTCATAAATACTTCTTTCAAATTTTTTTTTGATGAACTTGGCATTTCTCATAATCTATCTTGTGCAAGAATCAAATGTTGAAAAATATTTTTGGGCTGAAGCTATCTACAGTTCATGCTACATCTTGAATTGTGTATCAATAAGAAAAATTATCAACAAAACACCCTATGAAATATGAAAAACCGAAAAGCAAACATTTCATACTTTCACATCTTTGGATGCTATTGCTGCATTTTAAATAACAAAGATAACCTAGAAAATTTTGATGCAAAATAAAACAAAGCCATCTTTTTAGGATACTCAACCGAATCTAAGGGGTATCGTGTCTTTAATTTGAGAACTAGAACTGTTGAAATAAGTATGCATGTATTATTTGATAAATTTGATAACCTTGATTTAAGTAAAAGAGGTGATGAAGAGGAAGAACAATTTTGTCATCCACAACATATCGTTTCCCAAGAAAACGAGATTAATAAACAATCTCATTTTCATACTCCTCCTAGAAGTTGAAGAATCATAGGAGATCATCCTCAAAACCAAATTATTTGAAACACATCTGACATAATAAGAACAAAAATTTCATTTAAGCATGATGTCAACAATAACGTGGCAATGATATCTCAAATTAAGCCAAAATCCATCAAAGAAGCAATAATTGATCAATCTTGGATAGAAGCAATGAAAGAAGAACTTCTTCGATTCAAAAAGAATGAAGTCTGGATTCTCATCCTATATCCACAAGATCAGATGATCATTGGAAAAAGATGGGTGTTCAGAAACAATTTGGATGAAGAAGGTAAGTGTAACACCCCAAAATTTTAATATATATTATATATGTATCTTTTAGTAATTGCTATTACTAAATTAATGATTATTCTATGTGTAAATAAATTAAATTTTATCACACTCTATTCTACCTAAATAATTATAATCTTCATTTTTATTTAATTATTTTGACGTGACAATTACATGGAGACTATTTACGATGTCATTATTTCATAAATGGACATTTTTTTTTAATTTGATTAGTTTCGATAATCATGAAATTGATGTGTTAGATATTTTTGTTTTATTTTGTTATGTGTGAGTGGTATTCTTGTCTTGCTTGATTTATTTTAGTTGATAAAATATTAGTTGAATTATTTAATTAAATTAGAATTTATATAAGTTATATTGTTTGTTAGTTTTATTTGCGACCAATAAGCATTCATTTTAGGAGGTATTATGGAGTTAGTGAAACCAACCTTTATGTATAAGTGTTTTGAAAATATTTTTGGTCCATCCTATAAAAAAAAAAAAATAGTGACTTGACTCATTCTTTTACTCTCCTTTATGACAAGATTTTATGACAATTCGCGGTGTTTTCTTGGCATAATGTGCATTAATTCATTTTAAACACCTTTAATTTATTTTTTAAAGGAAGATTATAAATTTAATTATAAGTTTTTTTTGTGCAATTAAGAGATGACACAAAAAGACTATTGTCCTTTTTGTATCTCATGCATTCATCTCTTTTAAACTAAAATTATAATTTTATTATAATTGTCTACAAAAATAATTCTATGAAATATTTGGTTTCGTAACTATTAGATAAAAAAAACTAAAAGGGTGATGTGACAATCTCTAATTTATTTATTTAATTAAAATTAGTGTGTGACACCCTTCAATATATGGTGAGCTCTATTAGTTAATTCAAATTAACTCATACATATAAATACACATGATTTCAATTGGCTTTGTAACAACCTAATAAAATTAAAGAAAAAGTAATTATTGGTAGTATAATGTTGGAATTAAGTGCACTTCAATTTTATACAAGAAATCAATGGTAATAGTGCAACGTAAATAGCTTATATGTTCATACATTTCCATTAAGCATCTTGTTGTCACACCTATTTCTCAAAATAATTTTCTGAGTCATAAATTCCAATATCTATCGGTGTTGAATTCATTACTGCCTCATTAGCTATTTCTCGTGCAAATTTAGAGGTGTTAAGAAAGAAAGCGCCTAAGGTAAGGGCTTTTTCCCCATGCAATGTTAGGCTAGATATTAAATTAATAGTTTGTAAGATATTGATATAATGTCTTGATGTCTTAAAAGAAAAAAGTTGATTTCTGTTTGCCTTAAAGAATTTAACTATAATATTATGTTTTGATGAGTAATATGTTTGCTTTCATAAACTTAATTATAAAATTTCGATTTTCATTATTATAACATGAGTAATATGTTTGATGTCATATATTTGATGTAAAGTTATTATTTTGTGTCGTCTATGTGTACTTAACTATAAAGTTATGATTTTTATTATGATCTCATGAGTAATGTTTTTTTTTAGATATCTTTTATTTAAAGTTTCGATTTTTGTGCTATTTCGTTTCAAAGTTTTGATTTTTTAGAAATCTATATGAGTCTTGGGGGAATTGGTGAAAAGTTTTAATTTTAATTATGGTAAGATGATTAAGTTGATTTTTGTGACGTGTTTAACGACAAAACTTGATTTGTACGACTAAATAACAATTAATCGGAGAAAATTTATAGTAGAAGAAATAAAATTTATATTTGTATGTGTTATTTGAGTTTTGAGTTCTATCAATAACACGTTGTTAATCCAATTTTATAGGTTATAAAATGAAAGTTATGTCTGTAAGACATGTATTCACGTGTTTGTGTGTTATATATTTGGGATAACAAATTTATTGACTCTTGATTGGAAGCGTCCATGAGAATAAAACTTTGATGTCATATGTGATTAAAATTTTATCTTGAATATTTTATATTTGTGGTTGCCTAATTGTGTTTTAAATAGTGATATCTTTGTGGTTGCCTAAGTGGCTAGTGATTTGTGTTTTTAATATTTTATACGTGTGGTTATCTAAGTGGTATGGTTGGTGGTTTGTGTTTTAAATATTGTTATCTTTGTGGTTGCTTAAGTGGTTGGTGATTTGTGTTTTAAATATTTGTTATCTTTGTGGTTGCCTAAGTGGCTGGTGATTTGGGTTTAAATGTTGTTATCTTTGTGGTTGCCTAAGTGGCTGGTGATTTGAGTTTTAAATAATGTTATCTTTGTGGTTGCCTAAGTGGCTGGTGATTTGTGTGATTATCTAAGTGAGTGGTGACATGTACCTTTGAGCATCATTATCATTTCATAACATATCATATGCATCTTTCTGGACGCTTGTGTGGCTGGTTTAATTTTTCCCATTGGTATGGGTGACTTCTGTGTGGACGCCTGTGTGGCTGGTTATATCCGGATCATATATATTTAGGAGCATGCATAACTTGCATATATTTTATTGTTAATTTATCTTGATTTAATTATTTGTTCTACGGTTGTTACTTGATTTATTTTGATACATTCTATGACTTTTGATACATCCTTGGGAACTATTAAAGAATCAATATTTTAAATCTTTTATTACGAAAGGATTTTATATTCATATTTTATGGTTGTTAGTTTATTATTTAGTTTAACTTTGTTGTGGGATGAACTGACCCCTTACACCAACATTTAGGTACTAATGATCTCAAAAAGTTGAATGAATGATGTTTGATTGGTGCGCGCACGTGGGAAAATGAGACTTTTACTTAAAAAAAATGTTTTGTATTACTAAATTTTTTGTAGTGCATTGTATTATTTACTCTTCATCATTAACTTTTAATAGAAATGTGGAAGTGAGATTTTATTTACTAGTAAATAATTGAATGTCATTAATTTCAGTCAACCTTTCTTTTGAATTTCACTTAAATATAATTTATTTTATTTTGGAGCTTAAATGAATATTGATCTAATAACTGGAATCTTAATTTGCAAATAAATGAATAAATAATATTTTAGTAAATTGCATTACATTCTTTTACAAAAAAAAAAAATATATCAAGTCATTTTCTGACGCATCTTCAAATTATTACATAATGAACTACTTCTAAGAAAAAATAATTATAGTTGTTTCTAAAAGAAACAAATATTTTTAAGTAATTTTTGTATCAAAAATTTGGGGCGTTACAGTAAGTTGTAAGAAACAAGTAAGGTTGGTAGCTCAAGGATATAATCAACAAGAAGCACATATACTATGATGAAACTTTTACTCCAGTTGCAAGGTTTATGATCTATCAGAATTCTTCTTGCATATGTATCTCATAAACTTATCAAACTCTTTCAAATGAATGTCAAAAGTGCATTTTTAAAGAGTTTTTTAAACGAACAAGTATATGTTCATCAACCTTCGAGTTTTGAAAATCATCAAAACCAAATCATGTTTTTAAACTTACCAAAGCTCTATATGAACTAAAACGAGCCCCTAGAGCTTGGTACGAAAGACTAAGTTCCTTTTTAACCAAAAATAGATTTACTATAGGAAAAATTGACACTACACTCTTTAAGAAAATTGATAAAAAAAAAAAAGACTTATTGATCGTTCAAGTGTATGCTGCAAATCTTGAACAAAAAGAAGATAAAACTAATGATGATAAAAGGTTGCACAAATAAATTCCAAAGCTTGTGTATCACACTAAGCTTTAGGTTCGATTCACTCCACCAATCTATATATATTGGAAGCAAACATGACAAATATCATTCAAGATACTTTGGAATCCTTGAAGTGGATTGCACATCCACATCAAATATTATCGATCAATGATAGTTTACAGAGTAAAGTTCCTTCATTTACTCTCGTACACTAGAGAAAAGATAAAATTACTCAGAAATATTTTTGACTCATGTAATATGAATTTTGTCTTCTCCTCTCTACCTCTAAATTATCTCTATTTATAGAAAAACTTATATCAATTTGTGAAAGAAAACAACTCTTGAAAAAATTTATAATTAGATCATTATAAATATATTTTAGAAATTCCCCTTATATAACGGTTGATGTGGGTAAACTTTGATAGAACAATGGCTAAAGAAGTATAATGAAAAGACACATAGATAAAGGAGAGAATGAGAGAGAGAGAATAAGGTAAGAGATTGTATGGAAAAAAGATACATGTGTTCTCCATCTTTTTTCCTAACTCATCTAAAACATTTGATCATATTTTAAATAAATCACGGCGTATAGAAATGGTTCAATAAACCGTCAAATTTATGTATCAAATTCATGGTTCATCCTTAAAGTAAACAATAAATAAATGTTATGTTAAAAAAAGCATTTATAAAATTATTTTATCGGGTTAGCGGTGTTGGTTTGAGGTTATCAAAAGCCACAATATGCTTTTTCAAAAACAAAAAGCCACTGTATATCAATAGACGTCTAATATTTTTATTCTATGTAACTCTTCTAATGTTCATATTTTATGTAATTAATGTAATCTTCACATTATTTATTAGATTCCAGTATCTTTTTTAATAACTTTATGAATTAAGTTGAACAAGTATATGTTCATCAACCTTCGAGTTTTGAAAATCAATCAAAACAAAATCATGTTTTTAAACTTACCAAAGCTCTATATGGACTAAAACAAGCCCCTAGAGCTTGGTACGAAAGACTAAGTTCCTTTTTAACCAAAAAATAGACTTACTATAGGAAAAATTGACACTGCACTCTTTAAGAAAAATTGATAAAAAAGACTTACTGATCGTTCAAGTGTATGCTGCAAATCTTGAACAAAAAGAAGATAAAACTAATGATGATAAAGGTTGCACAAATAAATTCTAAAGCGTGTGTATCACACTAAGCTTTAGGTTCGATTCACTCCACCAATCTATATATATTGGAAGCAAACGGGTTAACCGACAAATACCATTCATGATACTTGGAATTTTTGAAGTGAATTGCACATCCACATCAAATCTATCGATCAATGATAGTTTACAGAATAAAGTTCTTCATTTACTCTCGTACACTAGAGAAAAGAAAAAATTACTAGAACTATTTTTGATAGAATTTTGACTCATGTAATATGAATTTTGTCTTCTCCTTTCTACCTCTAAATTATCTCTATTTATAGATAAACTTATACCAATTTGTAAAAGAAAACAACTCTTGAAAAATTTATAACTAGATCATTCTAAATATATTTTGGAAATTCCCCTTATATAACGGTTGATGTGGGTAAACTTTGATAAAACAATGGCTAAAGAAGCACAATGAAAAGACACATAGATAAAAGAGAGAATGAGAGAGAATAAGGTAAGAGATTGTGTGGAAAAAGATACATGTGTTCTCCATTTTTCCTAACTCATCTAAACCTTTGATCATATTTTAAATAAATCATTGTGTATAGAAATGGTTCAATAAACCATCAAATTTATGTATCAAATTCATGGTTCATCCTAAAAGTAAACAATAAATGGTGTTGGTTGAGGTTATCAAAAGCCACAATATGCATTTATAAAATTCATGTATCAAATTCACGGTTCATCCTAAAGCATTTATAAAATTATTTTATCGGGTCAGTGGTGTTGGTTGAGGTTATCAAAAGCCACAATATGCTTTTTCAAAAACAAAAAACCACTTGTCTATCAATAGACTTCTAATATTTTTATTCTATGTAACTCTCCTAATGTTCATATTTTATGTAATTAATGTAATCTTCACATTATTTATTAGATTCCAGTATCTTTTTTAATAACTTTATGAATTAAGTTGATCAATAAAATATATATTAGCCGACTAAATTGATTAATTAAAAATATATTTGAAGATCAAAGCGACTTACAAATATATTAATACATGATTTTAGCAAATGTCGAGTTCAAAGATTTTCATTGAATTGAACCATCCAATTGGATTCACTTTTTTCAGTAAACTCATAAATAGTTAGTCTATGTCTGGGAGACAAATACTATTATAGACCACTAATATGTAGTAAATTAATGATACATGTCGTAGATCAGTCTATAAAAACCATTCAAAAGTCGAATAAAAATTAAAAGTGATCGAAGTATTTTTTCTTATTTTAATGAGTGAGACTATGATTTAATCAACTGAGTATAAATATCGAATGTCTATTAAAATTCAACTCAGTCGAATATTTCACGGTGTTGGTGTTTTAAGAGAACTAGAGACTGAGAAAGCACAACACATGGCACCTGTAACAACCACTCAATCATCAATGACGGCCCACTCATCGCCGAGGTCGATATGGGCTCCGATTTCAACGCACAAACTGTCCGCGCCACTGTTGTTCAAGCTTCCACAATCTTCTACGACACTCCCGCCACTTTAGGTCTCTTTCTTCACCTCTCTAATTCATTCAAACAAAAATTCTACTTTGCTTTTTTATCTGTTACCCTTTTTCTTTAAGAAGTTAAAATTTTCTCTCTTTTGTGTTTTCGTGTTGGAAATGCTATGTGGGGTCCTTCTAAGTGCTAGTGCTACATATTCTATTGGATTCTTGGTGTTGAATTCGTTTTTTTTATTTTTGAGTATTTTGATTGTAGATAAAGCTGAGAGATTACTGGCAGAAGCTGCTAGCTATGGATCCAAATTGTGGTGTTTCCAGAAGCATATATTGGTGGCTACCCGCGTGGTTCTGTTTTTGGAGTTTCTCTTGGTAACCGCACTGCCAAGGGTAGAGAAGATTTCAGGAAGTATCATTCAGCTGCCATTGACGTGCCTGGTAAGAGCTTAATTCAAAGAAACAGTAGCTCTGAAATACTGACATGGGTTAGACATTGATGCATAGACACCAATAATAAATTAAGATTGAAGTAACTGATGTAAACCATATGTGTCGGTCGGAGAAAGTAATTAGTCTGCTGACATCCTTGCTTTGTTTGATCTGAGAATAATGAACATAAGGGTTAGTTTGGTTTGAATAAAAATTGAGGTTGAAATTTTATGAATATAATTTTATTAAGTAAAATGTCTATTAGTAACAAAGAATCAATATGATGCCACCTTCAAATTGGAGAGGAAAAATCTGGAGGTGAGTTTTTCATGGAAAAATTTCAACCTTAAAATGTTCACACATTGATATTAACAGATTCAAGTAGCTGCGCTTGCACGCACTTTCCAATAACAAATACTGTAATTATTGTTGTAGGTCCTGAGGTGGATAGATTGGCAGCAATGGCAGGGAAGTATAAAGTACATTTAGTGATGGGTGTGATAGAGAGGGATGGCTACACACTTTACTGTACAGTTCTCTTCTTTGATTCTCAAGGCCGTTACCTAGGAAAGCACAGGAAACTCATGCCAACGGCACTTGAACGGGTTATCTGGGGATTTGGGGATGGATCGACCATTCCAGTGTTTGAAACTCAAATTGGAAAAATAGGTGCTGTCATTTGTTGGGAGAACAAAATGCCACTGTTAAGAACAGCAATGTATGCTAAAGGTTAGAAAATTTTACCTTTGAATTTTTTGTTGTCTAATCACACGCTAATTTAAATGACCAACATTGCATAGTACTTAGGGTCTGTTTGGATTGGTTTATTTGAGCTTATCTCCATCCTCACAAACATAAGCTCTCAAGGCTAGCTTAAGAAAACAATTTATAGCTTGTATGAAAACGGTTTGACTTTATTTTATCTTTGTTATAGAAATAGTTTACACATAAACACTTACATGATAAGTGCTTCATTAAGCTGTTTACAATGCCTTAGTAGCATTAGATATTGCCTGTGCTTGTACTGGAGCTGGTTGCTGTTTACATTGCTAAATCTATGGTTCTTTGGTTTTAACAGGTGTGGAAATATATTGTGCACCTACTGCTGATTCAAGGGAATTGTGGCAACCATCAATGATCCATATTGCTCTTGAAGGTGGATGTTTTGTTTTGTCAGCAAACCAGTTCTGTAGGAGGAAGGATTACCCACCTGCTCCAGATTATGTTTTTGAAGGTACAGAAGAGGACCTTACACCTGATTCTGTTGTATGTGCTGGTGGTAGTGTCATTGTATCACCATCAGGCGCTGTTTTGGCTGGACCAAATTATGAAGGGGAGGCTCTGATATCAGCAGACCTAGGTATGTTTGTCATCCATGGTTGATATTTACGCACGTTGCTTGAACTGTGTTACAAAGAGTATTGCTTTCTTTGAGTATATGTTCAGCTGCGGCTGAGTGCTGATTGTTTACCGACATGTTTCTGGTACACTGTGTCAGACTAGCAGGCCAGTATGAATATTCGGAATTTAGGATTCGAAGTATTTTCGGTTTGTCATCTTATTAGGATGGATGGACTTGCATTAGTATGAGAACACTTATATTTGTCCTAGATTAGTTTATGGATTTAATTGATATGCACCACACTTATATTTGTTCTAGATTATTAGTTTATGGATTTAATTGATATGCACGGACATTGTAAAGATTTTTTACACTACCAATAAATCTTAACCATTGAATCACTAAAATTCATACAAAAGGATGGTCTTCTGTGTTTATCAAACACTTAGGACTAATAGTGTTTCTTGGACTTTGATGGAAACCGAAAACACAATGATATGAAATTAGTGTATTATTTACTAAAATAAAATGATTACAAGAGTTTCCCCATATAATCCCCAGAGCAAAGCTCCTTCAGAGGATGAATCCCCACTGCCCCAGTATAATGTGCAAAACAGAATAACCAATATGATTTCCCCTCCACATGACACTACCTCTTTCCACATGTATATTCTCTCCCTCTCTAACTGAATTCCCTATGTTAAGGCTCACATCACTAACTAATTCATTTTCTCCCACATGGCCCCACTTCCTTCTAGAATATGCTAGTGTCCTATCAGACTCTCTTAATGGTCTTTGATGATGAAGTACTTTCTGTTTCATCCATACTTTCATTGTCGTAACTCGTAAGTGTTTGCTTTAATGTGTTGAATGATTCTTGGAAACTTTGCACAGATCTTGGGGATATAGCAAGAGCCAAGTTCGATTTCGATGTGGTTGGACACTATGGAAGACCTGAAGTGCTCAGCTTGATTGTCAAGGACCACCCAACAAATCCAGTTACATTTGCCTCGACATCAACAAAAACCGAAGAGAAGACCAAGTAGTTTCTTCCTTTCATGGTCAGCAACTCCTAGTACAATAAGCACTGCACATTTAGGTTTGATTCGTGGACTTATTAAATTACTTTTTTTCTATTCAGACACAATTAAAAAGACAATGACTGTTACGAAATGTCTATTCCAAAAAATGTGATAAATGCTCAAATTTATTTTGGTAGTAACTGCATGGTTTTCAAAACATGCTGTAAGCTGCACAGAAGGCAAACAATTCAAATGATTGATTGTTTTAACAATTCACGATATGTTATAAAATAATTAGTTGTTTTTCAAAATTAGTTATTTCTAACATTTGATTTTCTGTTGGAGAAGTTTCTAAACACAGAAGATTAAAATTTATGCTGTGGGAAAGATTTCAAGCACTTAGAATTTGGATGGTGTATCTCAACCTCACAAAATTGGTTTGTATGGAGAGAATGCTCCCACTTATAAACACTTATTTTAGAACCCACCTCTCATGATTTAGAACTGCATATTTGGAGGATGACCCAGTGGCTAATACCTGGATCTGGTAGCCCTAACTAATCTTGGATAGGATATGATACCTTATTAGGGTTTGGATTGAGCCTAACTTAGCCATACAAAAACTGACTTGTAAAATGAGGATTGTCAATTTTTCAGATAATATATTGTCAATGTGAAACTCTCAGACACAAACCACTTTGAACCAAATTAGAGAATGTTTTTGTTTACATGTGATATGAGGATTTACCTAATAAAAAAACTAAACATGTAAATCAATGAGGACATAGAAAAACTTTGTTTACACCATGTGTGGTAACTCAATGGATTGAAATAGTCTTCTAGCAGGTGTAATAGTCTACCACAGATAGCCTGTTTGGATATGGTTTATCAGAGCTTATCTACTGACATAACTACTTGTGAATTGTTTAGAAGATATTATGACATGTCTATAGATGTTCTTAAGCTAATTTTCATAGTTATCTCGAATAACTCATGAGAACATATATATATATATATATAATATATATTATTTAAATATTAATTTAACTTATTTTATCATGTATTGTAAAAATAGTTTATACATTAATGTGTATGTTATAAGCCGTTAAATAAATTGTTTATCCAATCAGGTTAAATGTCATTTTCTTATTTTCACAAATCATGTGTTTGTCTCTATATTATGTGTCAAGTGAATACGGTTTCTAGATATTTATGAGTGGCCAGTCTTTTGAGAGCTACATGCCTAATATTTATTTAGGATAAATTTCATTATGTGAAGCTGAATTAACATATAAAGAGACAATTTGTAGTTCAATTCTGTATATAGATAAACGTGGTAAGATGTAGAAACACATTCAACGGGCTATATATATATAGATATTCCTTTTTAAGTATATTTTCTCATTTAATATAGATATGCTAGATAAATGCTCCTTCCTTGGGTTATATATGTATGTGAATTATTTTATTAATAAAAAATTAAAGCCCGTGTTGTAAGAATTTTGAATAGGTGTACACCACACCTACTTAACTTACACTCACAATTTTATGTTATTCTTAAAATATCAATCCCTACTTCTTCTGTCCACATGCCACACACGGACATTCTTTCACGTAGACTGCAGTTTAGCGGTTTGAATCTTCATAATTGTATACCGTAAAGTTCAAACAATGTTTCATATTTCTGATAAACAATATTATGTTTAACTAGAGTTTACAGTGAATAAATTATGTTTTTTTCATTTATTCATATTTAACTACAGTTTATGATTATAATTGTATTATAAAAAGTTTACCATAAAATGTAGTTTACGATTATTTTTATTTTTCCTTTCTATTTCTTCACTATAACACATATGCACTTTACAAGGTAAATGTGGAAATATATATTAAGCAGTGTGGGTCTACCTATAAAGTTTGTAAAATTATGTCAGAGTGGTCCAGTTACACAATGGTTGATCCAAAGAGTACAGAATTCAAATATTCTGAATAGTTGTAATTTGGAACTATCCAATAATAAGTTATCTTCACCTGTCACTGCCAATACTTGCTCATTTTAACATTAAATCACAACCATATACCTCTCAAATATAATTGAGTCGCCTATACTATAATTGCAGCTTTTAGCTAAGTAGATCCTTGTTCTAGTTCATTTTGTATTGATGACCCCTAAATGCTCCATTATTTTTCTCTTTTGGAAACTATTAAGGAATCACATGTGTTGTACTAGTAGCTAGCCACATTTTTATCCTTGTGGATCAAACAGCTTGTTCATGGTTTGCGTGTTTTTTTGCATTATACTCTGTATGTCGATTCTATAAATTAAGATACATTAACAATTTTTTCTGATACTTTTTTTCTTATATTACATACAATACCTTTAACAAATATCACAATTCACACATACCAGTGATACGCCATGACATATTCACTACATTATTTATTATACATAAAAGACAGCATTTACAGTTTGCTAAGAAAAATATTGGAGCTACCAATGATATGAATTAAATGCTAACAATCACTATCAAAATTCTATTTAAGTAACATCCTAAATTTTGTAGCTTCTTGCTTCAAATTGTCACTTTCAAAGGCAAGAAGAGCATTTTCACCAGCTTCTTCACTAGAACACTGCAAAGTTAACTGTTGACAATTTCTCTTAACATGATTGCACCTGAAATAGATTCTTGGAAACCATTGACAGACCTATTTACTCCGAGTTTCATCGTTGTCGTCTTGTATCCGAGCTCGGAGGAAAGATATTCGATTGAATTTATCAGATTAGAATGATCACAGCCTTCTTCAATATTTATAACCAAATCCCTCTTCTTAAAACTTGAATTTCTCTGTTGAAGCAAATACTTCCCCATTGAATTCTCTCAGAGAAGGATTTCTTCCTGTACTTTCTTTGTCAGTTGAAAACTCTCTTGGAGTCTTTTTGAGCATCTGCTTCAGTCGCATAATTCCACTCATATCCGCAATTGTAATTATTCAT
>PGWS01027351.1:0-10012 GCA_002896235.1 Cicer reticulatum | reverse complement strand
GTTTGTAGTTAATGAGATATTTTCTTGTATGTTTGATTAATGTTACGTGTATACATAACTATATTTAATTTTTAAAAGTATATTCTATTTTAATTATTTATTTTACATATAGTTATCTTGAGGTATTACTAATATTGATATTGAGTTACTTTATTTTTATCCTGTTGTTATAGTATGAAGATTTTATACATATTTATTTTGATTTAGTAATTAATATAAATTGATGATGTTATTTATTTATTTATTTATTATTTTATTATTTGATTATTCTATAAAGATGATGTATTTTTATGTAATTATTTTGAAAAATGTTATAGTAATACTTATAGTTATTATTTTGAATATGAAAGTTTTGGTTAAAATTAGATTTATCTATGTTAAGGAAAATAATATTATGTTATAATGAGTATTTTGGAAAAAGTTTTCCAGAAAAATAAATTATTTATTTACTAAGGGCATTTAGAAATACTAGTGGACCAGACGGCTGAGTACACCCCTATTTTCTACTTCTGCATATTAATTTGGGCTATTACTAGTTGAACTCTTCCTTCCTACATCTGTTAGTTACTCATTACATCACTATTTCTGCCTCAGGCTTGACTACCCTGTGTTGGGCCTAACAACTTTACTTTTGTACATGTACATTTGCTATCTGCACCCTTTTTAGGCAATTAAAAAATATATATATAAAAAAAATCAATCTAATGACAGTCAAATTGCAGCAAACCCTTCTAATGCTCAATTGCATTTTCGGTGAAGTTGACGTCATACCCTTCTGGTGCTCCGATGAGTCGGTGAGACTTTTTCTGCAGTTTTTCTTGTTGTTTTGACTCCAATTTTGCTCCTACAAATGTTATTAATTATTTAACGTTTATTTTTATGCTATGCATAATTTATTGTCTCGACAATTTTGTGATTTCATGAGTATAATACATTGTGAGATGATCGTATTTCCCAATGATTCATTCGGGGCCCGCTACATATGGAAGTTGCCATTCGAATGATAAATTAATTAATGTGCAAATATGAAAATTATGAGATTAAAATATAGAATATAAATATTTGTAAGGTGTTGATTAATTTTATTTCTTTAAATGTGTGGTATATGATATTATTGTGATATTGAGTATCGAATTAATTTTATGTATATGTTTGATTAAATGAATTTTTGTGATGTGATAATAAATGATGGATACGTTATGATAATTTTATGTGACGATGATTATGTATGATTAACAATTGTGATTTTATAAATTTGTGATAAGTTTATGTGATGAGTTATGATTGATGATAGGATGCTATAAATTTGTGATGAATTTATGGAATGATGGTGATGTGTGATTTATGATAGTGATGTTATAAATTTGTATTCAAAATATGAAGTATCCCCATAATTAATGAAATAATGGTGATTCCAATTTATGTTTGAGATGAATGGTCGTAATGGAGTATCATAGCCAAAATTGGAGAAAAATATATATTGAGAGTTTTTGAAGTGGATATTATTTTATGTCATCATATAGGTAGGTAGGCACGTGCTGTACAAGCTATGTGTATTCTGGGTAGAGTTACATATATATTGAGCCTCTGATTGTGGAGGTCTGCTGTTGAGCCTTAAGTCTCAAGATTGTGATATACCAATTGGATGTAGTTTCGGTTGAATTTTCCTAGTCCTGACTTTGAGGTAGCACTCCAACACTATACACATGTTTACCTCGATTGTCGCATGCATATATATGTCTCGAGTAGAGTTGATGGAATCATGATGAGGATAGAGCCAATTCTATGCATTTTCCTCCGTCCACTTATTCGGCTATGATGGTCGACAACGTATCAAGCCTCTTCTAAACAACCAAGTATCTCTCAGTGTATTAAGTATGTTACCACATTGTGAAGTAGAGTATAAGTTCGTGTCCAATACATTGCATTTATTCTGTATATTGCTTCTGAGCGCATTGTGTTATATGCATAGTTGTTGTGTTTGCGATTGTCATTGAGTGAATGTAATCAGGTCTTAACATGATTTGATGTCTTATCAGTGAAATTTATTGATTCTGATCTTCTTAAGTGTTTATTGACTTATAATGTGTTGATTTTATCGCGGTGAGGAATGTCTTGTGTATATGACTACTATGTTATTATACTCCATATCGATATTGTGTTTATGTCTGTATAAATCAAACTTTACATTTGATACATTGCCTCTACTGCATTCATATTAACTTATATAGGCTTTTATTCTCGCTGGATAATCTAACTTCACATTTGGTGCTTAATAGATATATATCTGAGTAGAGCTCATCAGAAGAAAATGCTGAAAATTGCAAAGATTAGTAGATCATGTATGGAAAGTTTTATAACTACCACTGGCTTTGTATGGATCCAATGGAAGATTCTTATTAATAGCGCGTACCAATTCCCTGGTCTAATCATGGCTGTGTGATAATTATTATTTATTTATGCCTTTCTTCATTGTTACATCTTGTAGGCCAAAACAACACTAGTCACATATCTAGTATTTCAACACTGAGTTTAATAGACTTCTATTTAACTTAAAGTTCATTTGTCTTGTTAACTATATAGGACCAAAGAAACCTAGTATGTTGGTCACACTGTGTCTAAACATATCTGAATTGTTAAGATTAAACATTTTCATTTAATAGTGTCTACTCAATTAAGGTAGTTATAAGTATGAAGTGTCTTATCAATATTCTGGAATAAGAATATGCGATTAGTTTTACTTATAAGAGTATTGTAACATCAAATTTAACTGTAATTACTTACTTATTTTTAAATATTCAATACGTGTCTTGTCTTCCTAGATGAGTTTTCGTCTACTAAGTTTCTAAATAGTTTTTCCAACAAATTCTATACATCATCCAAATCTTACACTATATTCTCTCTATTTATATATTATTTCGTACATCTATTCAAAATTTTAGAAATTAATTTCACATCCATGAGTATTTCATAACGTCACACATTGATTGATTTCATAATATTTCTGCCGAATATTTTTCACACTTACCAAATTATATGATGAAGGGTACATATATAATTCATCATCATCTTCTCGTTATGAATTAGAGTCTATATGTCTCTCTTGCTTGCTTATCCTAAAATATATTATTGACTACTTTATACGCAGCACTCTTATTGTGAATGGGTACTTCTTGTGACACCCTACTAATACCTCAGAATAATATAGTATTGTAGTGATTTATCATTATGTTGGATACATATCATTATAATTTAGCAAGGGGTACATATTAAAAATTGTTTCTAAGAAAATAATACTACTATTTAATTCTAAGATATCACATTTCTCAAAAAATAAAAAGGAACACTCTAACACTCTCTTTACTCCTATAGCTAAAGTATATCATCTCAATAAGCTGTTGGATTTGGAATGTATATTTACTTGATTTAATCTCTAAAACACTCTTGTTAGCATACTTATTATAGTTTTGTGTCATACGAAAGTGTCATCTAATATTAAATAAGTTAAAGATTAAATTAATTACAGACTCTTATTCCCGGTATCACCTATGCATAGCTAGCGGGTATCTCTTACCACAACTTGAACTTCAACTCATTAACCTGTTAATCATACTGCGATTTTATGCAAACGCAGGCCAAATCAGTCAAACACAAAACAACTGAGGAGGTGAGTGTTTAATGAATCATCGTTAATAGTATATTATAAAAGTAAGACAGTCTAACATCGCAAACCAATCATCATATAGACCGTCACATCATAATCATCATTATACGGATATATTTCTATTATTTAAAGTACTTGTATCATATTATAACAATCAAAGTCACTCAAGTAAATAATTATCGTCATTATAATATGCATTCAAATCACTAAGAGTAATATTATTACTTGTGAAACACATCAATCACAACAACAATCACCAAGGAAATGCAATGTTATGCATTGAGCTTAGACTTCACTGTCACAATGTGGTAACCATTCAACCTGAAGTACTTGGTTAGGAGGCTTGATACGATGCCACCATCCCAGTGGGCGGATAATTCAAATTGGCCATATCCGTATAGATCCCCTCAACTAAACCCAAGACACATGATACGCGAAAGTCGAGATAAACGTGTGTGGCATGGTAGCTCCTTGACATTTGGAGTGCTACCTCCAAGTCACTTAAGAATTTCCCCACATCGAAACCACAAAGTTCTTAACAATCTTGCCTTAAGGCTCAACAGCAGACTCCACGATCAGGCCATTCAGTTGTACTTCCCCGGAATCACTAGGGTTGTTCTCAGGCCTACCTATATGGATGACAAAATAATCTCCACTTCAACAAAATCTCAATATTTATTTTCACCCCTCGTTGGTCTGTGGTACTCCATTAATTAAGGTCATCATCTCAAACACAAATTGGAATCACAATTATTTCATCAACTATGGAGTTACTTCAATATTCTCATCATAAATTATAACATCACTATTATTAATCACACTCATCACATAAACTCATCACACAATCTTATAACAACAATCATACATCATCGTACAAACTTATCACAAATTTATAACATCATATTATTAATTATACATCATCGTAATCACATAAAACTTATGTAAAATGCATCCACCTTTTTATTATCATACCACGTAAACCTGGCTAATCAACATATACATAATTCATTCGACATCCAATATCACAATAATATTAAATATCACACATTTAACGATAATAAATCAAATATCGAATAATAATATCAATGCCCAACATTTAACGAAATTAAATCAAAAATCACAATAATATTAAATACCACACATTATACGAATCAATCAACACCTTATAAGTATTTCTATTCCATATTTTAATCTCACAATTTCCATTTTGGCACATTAATTAATTTACCACTCAAAGGCACTGCGTACGTAGCGAGCCCGAATGAATCGTTGGGAAATACGTTTTTCCCGTTTATCTCACAATATATTATACTCATGAATTCAAACACTTCTCACCCTTACCTTATTTCGACGCTTTCACACATGAATACGATTCCATGAGCACACAATCTTTGTTCTTTGACTCTTTGTCCTTCAATCGATCTAACTCGACAATTTATGGGTAAACATCAAAAATAAATTTTGAAGGTCAGTGGATAATATAACCACTTTTCACGCAATCGTTTTGGGGTTGGTTTCACTCAAATCGGACTTATGGTGAAGGAGAACGATGCAAAATAATGAATTCTACAAACAGAGAAGTCAGATATTCTAGAGATAAATTGGGGTTGTTAAAATATGGAAAATTGTGTTTAATTGACTAGCTAAATGAGTAAAAAACATACTGAAATTTGGACGAAAACAGAAAACCTTTCTGGAATAGTTTCGATCACCGGTGGCAAACGATAGCCTAGTTTGTTGTGTTTTGCTGATTTTTCCTCGTCCAAGCGCTGCCGTTTTTTCTTATTATGATATTAACCCTAAACTCTTCACACATATGGGTTAAACCTATTAGTCTCCTGATTTATTTTATGTTTTACTTTTACTATTTTTTATTTGATGTCGAAAAAACAATAATAATGTGTGTTGGTATGTACTAGGGCTGGACAAAAAACGAGGCCCAAAATAAACTGAACCGTCCACGACCCAATTTCTGTAACGGGTGGGCAGATCGGGTTTCCGGGTAAGCGGGTCACAATACAGTGTTGTGTGGTTTATATGGACGGGTTCGGTTCAGAATTCTTGAACCACGATACCCGAACCTGCCCGTCTTCAAATTAATAATATTATATTTTTTTAATTTCTTCATAATTGAGATCACTTACTTATTGTTTATTTTTTGATTTATTGTAATGTTTAATTTGATATCACTTCTAATTTTTATTATCTTTTAATCTCTCTTATATCCTCTTCCAACTTTTGTAAAATTCGATATTCTATTCACTTTAGTGTTCTGTGGATGAACATTTGGTAGTTCCGTGGATGAAATATTTGGTAAACAATGACAAAATTGAAATGAAATGGATGCTAAAAAGAAATAATTATGACCTTTTACTAGCATAAAATCGAATCTAAAATGGTGATTGTACATACCTTTGTGTTAGTTTAGCATTCTTACTTCATGGGTATGCTTCAAAATTATCTTTTAGCTTGATTTAGGTCGTTTTTATGTTCTTTCTGTAACTTATTTTTTGGTTAAATAATTTTTTAAATGGTTTTGGTTTTTGTTAGAATTTGTGTTTTTCTTATATTGTTGAGTTTTATTAATTTCCCTTATGTGTACACACATGCAACAATTCAATGCTATATAGTTTTGAAGGAAGAAGTTACCTAATGAGATTTGTCAAGAGAAATATAAAAATTAAGACTATATGCTCATTTTTGCATTTGACCATATGACTGTGCATAATGGAATATTGGGTACTCATTAATAATCCTTAAAGTTAGTTGTTTTGATATCTTGTGAGGGTAATGCTTCATTGTCTATAATTTTTTATTTGTCATGTTCAAATAACTTCTTGTTTAGCTCAAATATATTACAAATATAAACTTTAGAACAAACAATGAACCTTTCAAGATTTCTTGTTTTGTCTTTTTATAGAAAGATGCAATCAAATGACTTCAATGTATTCCATTTCAAGTTGCAATTACGCTTGACTTTTCGAAGGTATTATAAATTTAACTGATACTTTAGTAATTTCAATGAGTTTTTATGCTTTTTGAATTCAATTACTTCAGTTTCACTACTTCAGTTGAAATTGTTGTTGATAACATGACGGGACATGCTTTAGGCATTGCAATAATGCGACACTCCATTCTTCTACATCAAGTCATGTTGCTAAAAAAGGTATAACTACATTTAGTTTGACTTACTTAAGATAGTGTTTTCAACAATGTATCAAATCATTGCAAGTAATATAAAACGATAGTACCGTGTGTCGAACTCAAGGATTGCATTTTACTATCGAATTGTATTTAATTACTAAAATCAACAAAAATTTTCCGAAGTGATTGAAATAATATTTGAAAGAAAAAAAGAGTAATAAAATTGATTCTTTATTACAAGAAAAATGTCAATGATGAGTTTCACTTTGAATCCAACCTTGGTTTCTAATTTGATCCTAGTTACTAAATTCATTTATTGAATTATTATCGAATTCTCTTTATTATTCTTGCCCTAATGTCTAAGTGACAAAACCCTTAATTCCAAAGTACCGCCGTAATTCCTTAGTGTATTTAAGATTAAAATTAAGCTTCCACAATACTAGAATTCTTTTTTTAAACTGCTGCCTTTGCAACAAATTTTAATCGACATCAAGAGATGCATCTATTCCTATACTACAATATATGAATTTCTCATCTCAAGCATTCGTAAAGTCCAATTTAGTTTCAAAATACGAATCATAGAACATTTTAAAGCTGATCAAGCAATAAAAAGCATTAAGAACAACTATGAGAAATATAATTTAATAAACTCATTCATATAACTAGAAATTTAAATTAGAAAAATAAGGTTTCCTCTTGTTACACTCATCCCTAACAATAAGGTTTAGTTACTCATGACAAAGAGATAAAGATAGAGATTAAGAAGAATTACAAGAAAGATTCATAAATGATTCTTGATAAAAATACTCCAATGGTGTTAGAAACAGTCATCTTTGAGTTTCTCTCTGCTAGATTTAACAAGTCTCCAAACTTCACAATAGTAAAAAAAGATTCCTAAAAATAGATAAAACGTGTTTTGATGAGTTCTAATTTGCATCACTCTCCTCAGGGCAGCTGTTGCTCTTCACCTGTGAATTGACAGATTCATCAGTGTGGAAAGCTGCGCTCCAGGCGCAGCTGTTGCACTTTCAGGTGCAAATTGACAGTTTCACCAATGCATAAATGCGCCCCAGGCTCAGCTGTTGCACTTCAGACGCACAACTTCTTCTATTTGATGTTTTCTACATTTTTTTCCTCTTTTTGAGTCTGGATTGGATTCTTGTGTTTTCTTGAACGTTGTAACTATGGATATTAGATTTGATTTGCACTTGGTTTGACAAAAATTGGACATATACAACTCCAGATATGGCTGAAATACTCCACATAGATCATGTTGATTTCTCACAAAATTCAGCACTACACTAAAACATAAAAACAACGTAAAACTATGAAAATTTCCTACGTAGTCAAAGGAATAAGAGCATAGACTATTTATTAACTCAAAGAATAGAATCAACAGATATATTAATTAACTCTTCAAATTAACTAATAATCACAGATAGATAAGACTAAAAACAATGAAAAATATGCATTGATGAAGAGTCATCACTTAAAACTATGAGATTAGATATAAATTGATTTATTGCTATGATTAGGTATCTTTTAGACTTTATAACTTGTTGTTATTTAATACTTGCGATACGTTGCTAGTCTTTTTCATTTAATATGTAACACCCAAATTTTATAATAAACTATTTTATTAATGTAATATAATTTTTAAATAACTAATTTGGTGTTCAAATTCCTTTTAGAATATATATTGATAAATTTTTAGGATTAATTTTTTTTATATGAGTGTTTCCTATGATGCATTAAAGTCTTGTACATATTAGACTAACGAGTGATAATAATAATAATAATCAATAATAATAATTTAATAATAATAATTAATAATATAATAATAATATAATAATAATAATATCATAATAATAAAATAATAATAATAATAATAATAATAATAATGATAATATAATAAACAAAAGACAATGATGATAGTCGTAGTAGTAAATTCATTTTTCGAGTGTCTCTTCTCAATTATTGAAGGACAAAAAGTACAAAGAAACAATTATTGTCCTTGCTGTTGACATCGTTTCGTGTGCAAAAAGCGTCGAAATACGGTACAAGAGTTTGATTTCATGAGTATAATATTTGTGAAATAAAAGGAAAACCGTATTTCCACAATGAATCATCCCGGGCTCGCTACGTACAGAAGTAGCCCTTTAAAGAATAAAATTATTGATGTGCAAATATAGAAATTTTGAGATTAAAATATATAATAGAAATATTTGTAGGTGTTGATTGATTAATTTCTTTAACTGTGTGGTATTTAATATATGATGAATATGAGTGTTGACATGAGTTTTATGTATATGTTTGATTAAATGAGTTTATGTGATGTGATAATAAAATATGGATCATTGTGATAATTTTTATCTGATGATGATGATGTATGATTAATAATTGTGAGGTACGGGCTTGACAACCCTAGTGATTTTTCGAAAAGTCAACTGAATGAGCATGATCGAGTGGTCTGTTGTTTGAGCCTAGGCCAAGATTGTTAGAACTTAGAGTAATTGGGGTGAGAAATTTCTAAGTGACTTCGAGTAGCACTCAAATGTCAGAAGCCACCATCGCGACACACGTTACCTCGATTGTCGCATAATACAGTCTCAGGATTGAGTTGAGAAATCTATGAGACCAACACAATTTGGAATTGTGTGTCCACCGAAATTGCATGTTGCAACCCAGGGCCATGACCTCAATCATCTCCACTACTCTTTTATATCTAAGTTGTCGTTAGAAATCTTTAAAATAATTTTGATGATAATAAATCATATTATTATGGTTGAACTCCCAACTTCCCAAGAGTGAAAAAGATCCCTAATACAGTAAATTCTGCGTTTTATGGTTGCAGGTGCGCGTCGCGCGCCCCAGACGCGTAAAACGCGCTCTAGGCGCGTTTGGGCAAGTAGCAGTGCTGGAAAAAGCGCTTCAGGCGCACTTGGGCGCGCTCCAAGCGCTCAGCATCTGCTGTCGGCGTATATTGTATTTGTCTCCTCTTTCGAGTCTGAATTTGGTTTTTGCACTGTGCTTTGACTCCAATTGGACATCTACAACTCCATATATGGCTGAAACAATCTACATATGTCATGTTGATTTCTCACCAAAATTCAGCACTGCACTAAAACAAAACACAATGTAAAATTAGAAAAATTCCTACTTAATCAATGAAATAAAAACAAAAAACATTTTATTAACTCAAAG